>APFE031614757.1:12669-26106 GCA_000404065.3 Pinus taeda | reverse complement strand
AGCAGGTGGTTTTCACCCACATTGGGTTTCCACCTTATATCATGGTGTTCATGTGTGCTTCTTATGTGTAATGATCTACACCTGTTTACTGTTAATGTGGTTAATAATGTTCTGATGTATTTACTGAAGATAAGCTAACTGAATCTTAAGATTGCTGCATATACGCTTGTTTCATTTAATACAGTCGCATATATACGCGTATGTCCTTAACTAAAGTCGCATATGTGAATCTGAGTGTGAAAATGAAAAAGTTTTACTGATCTGATAATACTGATTCACCGCCCCCCCCCTCTCAGTATTATTTCCAACAAGGTCCACACAAAATCATAGGAAAGAATATAACACACACCCAAAAATTAAAACTAGCCGATTTCATTTATTGCCTCGCACAAACTCATCCTTTATTTTCTCGCAAGTTTGAAGAGGAAATTAATATTTTCACCAACCCTTTAGCCTTTGAAGATCAAGAGAAAATCAAACCCGAAGTTCAGAAAATAGTTCTTCGTCCTCTGTTTTTCTAGAAACCTAAACCTTCATCACAACCATCTTCAAGCAAATTTGTCTCCCCAAAATAGATAGTTCCATTATAATACTAAATGGTTGGATTTAGGCCAATTGTAATAGCTAGATATGCATCATTAGTGCTTCCACCAACTGCCCAACTTCATGATTTTCCTGAGGGGTATTTGAAACATTTGCCCAGATTCAATTAAGAAACTAGACCATCTGCATAAGACCAATTGGCTACATTTTTGGATTTTGCTGATAACATGAACATTGGACATGAATATGTTTACACTAGACTTTTTGTTCAATCATTAGAAGGAAATTCTAGGATATGGTTTAGACAACTACAAGCAAATTCTATAAACTCATGGGTTGAATATACCAACATCTTCAAGAAGCAATGGGGAATTGAAAAGGATCTTGTTTACTATTTAACAAAATTTGAAGAATTGAGAAGAAACCCCAGAGAACTAGTTGTAGACTTTATTAAGAGATTGAATAAGATTTACAAAAAAATGCCACCAAATTGTAAACGCCCAGTCGCTGCAGCTAAAGTCAGATTCTCTAAAGCATTCGATGATGATTTTGATGTAATGCTTAGAAAGAGAATCTGAAACCTTAGAAAATATGTAAACAAATGCAATTGAAGTGGAAGAAAACAGGTCAACATCTAGTAAATTGAAAAAAAAAGGCAGAAAAGGTTGAAAGGAAAATAAAAGTTAGAGAGGAAAGTACTTCTTCATCAAAGACTAAAGATGAAGAACATAAAATTGATGAAATAACCTCTTTGTTAAGAAATCTGTCTAATAGAATTTCAAGAATGGAAACTCAACATAGCGGAACCCAATAGGTTGCAAATAGACCTCTAGTCCAATATAGAAGACCTTTTCAACCTTAAATTTTGCAAAGATCGAATACTGATCAACAAATTCCACCTCCATTGATGATTGATGACCAAGACCCCGATGAAGTTAATCCTGTTGTTACAAATGATATTAATTATTTTGAAGACCCATCATCTCAAAATGCTATTGTCCCAATCATTCAGGACGAACCTATTGCTTAAAATCAAGAGTCATCCCAAGTTTCCAAATATCAAGCTTTTTATGAGTTTCTCATTGTTGAACTGAATAAGAGGTATGACCTAAGACCTAGACAAGGCCCTGGTAGACCTATAAAAAAGTTACTTTTGATGAAAATCAAGTAAATGCTGCTGAAATACCACTTTTTCAACCACCAAATCAGTTACAAGAACAACTCACTACAGAAAAACTTGCTCCAACTGTTTTTAATGTTGAAAAAGAATTAGAAAGGGTTAAAACCCTTGTTTCTTTATCTAAACTCTCCAGAAACCTAGGATATAAACATAAAGTTTCCAAATGGATAAAATCTTCCAGTGTGGATGCTGAAGGATATGTTATCAGTCTTCAAGATGAGAAACCTTCAATTGTCTTTGGACCTAGTTCAGATATGATTGATGAAAGTGTGTCACCTTTCTATGTTACATTGAAAGTTCATGATTTCCTTTTATACAATTGTATGTTATATTATGGTGAATCCCATAATCTAATGCCTAAAGTTATCATGGACCAACTGCACTTGCAAATCACTAGGCCATATCACGACCTATATAATTTTGATTCAAAGAAAGTTCCTTGCCTGGGATTAATCAAAGACTTAGCTGTTACACTTTCTCAAATCCCAGTGAAAATTCAAGTATTGGATATAGTTGTTACAAACATTCCACAGAAATTTGGCACGCTGTTGTCAAGATTTTGTTGTGCTAAGCTTGGATGAAGCTTGCAAAAGGACATGTCCTATGCTACGATACCAGTTTATGAAGGAGAACATTTAAGACTGTACAAAGAAGTAAGATTCATTAATACCGTCTGTAAATCCGATCAAGCATTAAATCATCCAATTTATGCTATTGATCAAGATTTTGGATGCTTTACTTTGGATGCAATTGATCTCTTTAATGCTCAAACCAAAAATTATTGAAGATACTATTAATATACGTCAATTTTCGGATACTAATAATTGGAAAATGTATTTTGATGGGGCGTTTTCTAAGGATGAAGTTGACACGGGAATTGTACTCATTTCTCCTAAAAATAAAAATATAACCTAATCATTCAAATTAGATTTTGAAGTCACAAATAATGTGGCAGAATATGAAGCCTTAATTTTAGGATTGGAATTAGCTAAAAGTCTGAAAGTACAAAACCTGGTGGTATATGGTGATTCAAAATTAATTATTAAACAAATAAGAAATCTCTATCAAACCAAGCATCCTAGACTCATAGCTGATAGGAATAAAGTATGCGATTGTGTGGAAAACTATTTCCATGCCTTCAACATCTCATCAATTCCAAGAGAATATAACATTCATGCAGATTCTTTGGTAGTCTCTGCAAGTTATTTTAAAACACACGATCCTTTGCAATTACGTTACCAAATTGAAGTAAAGTACAAACCTTCCATCCCAGATAATTTGAAGCATTGGCAAGTTTTTGAAGATGATGAACAATTTTTTTTTTTTTTTTTTTTTTTTTTTTTTTTAGACAATCGATGAATTTTCTTGTTTACATGTTGAGGAAGAAAACAATGGTGAAATGAAATCAAATGATTGAAATTTTTTTTGATCATAATGATGTATCAAAAACTTCCTTACTAAGTTCACAACATGAAGATGTAAAATATTGTAATATTGGCACTATAGAAGAAACCAAAAAGGTCAAAATTTCATCTTATTTGCCTCAGGACATAAAAGAAAAATACATCAGTTTGTTTAAACAATACATATATGTATTTGCATGGTCATATGAAGAATTGAAAACCTATGACACAGTTATTATGGAGCACAAAATTCCTCTTAAACCATAGGCTAAGCCATTTTAGCAAAAATTAAGGAGAATTAACCTAGCCTTACTTCCTATTATTGAGAGAGAAGTGAGAAAACAGTTGGATGCGAAAATATTTGTTCCCTTAAGATACTCTAAATGGATAGCTAATCTGGTACATGTTAGGAAGAAAAATGGGGAAATCAGTTTGTGTGTCGACATTAGGAACTTGAAAAAATTATCCCTAAATGATAATTATCCATTACAAAAAATGGATCAATTGCTTCAAAGAGTATCATGTTCTGATAGGATCTCAATGTTAGATGGTTTTTCTAGATACAACCAAATTCTGGTTGGTCAAGAAGATAAAGAGAAGACTGTATTCACAACTCCTTGGGGCACTTTCATGTATGCCAAGATGCCATTTGGTTTAATCAATGTTGGAGAAAAAATTCAAAGGGCCATGGATATGGCATTTGTGGGTAAGGAAAATAAATTCATAGTTATTTACCTTGATGATTTGACAATGTTTTATGATTCCGATGCTAAATACATTAAACCCTTGAGAAACGTTTTTGAAGAATGTAGAAAATTTGGGATTTCCCTTAATCCTAAGAGGTCAGTTTTTGCAATGAGGGAAGAAATATTGTTGGGAAACATAATTTCAAAAGGATTTATAATTGATCCTAAGAGAGTTTCAACAATTCAAGTATTTAGTTTTCCTAGAAATAAAAAGGAGATTCAATCATTCTTAAGAAAAATACTTTTTTTTTTTAAGGAGGTTTATACCTAATTATGTTGAAATTGTGAAAGATATTACTCACATGCTCAAGAAAGACAAGGAAATTAGATGGATTGTCAAGCTAGATACTCCTTCTCACAGATCAAAACGACAATTTCAGAAGCCCCAGTGTTAGCCAACCTAAATTACACAAAACTGTTTAGTATTTTACCACTATATCAAATATTTTATTGTAGAGAAATGATGATCAACAAGAACAACCAATTGCCTTCTTCAGTGAGGTTTTGAGAGATGCTGAACTGAGATATGATATCATAGAGAAACAAGCTTATGTCTTAGTACAAGCATTGAAAGCATTTATTATTTATGTTTTACATTCTCCTATAATTGCTTATGTTCCTAACAATGCAATAAGAATAATACTGACTCAGCCTGATACAGATGGAAAGTGGGGAAGATGGATTGCTAAGATACTTGAGTTTGATTTAGACATCAAGCCTACAAAGTTGGTGAGAGGACATGGTTTAACTAAACTCTTAGCTAAATCAAATTGCAAAATACTTGGTGTTAATACTATCATGTAGATTTCAGGTGAAGAATCCATAAGTACCTTCTCAGATTTTAGGTGAGAATAATCCACAAGAACCTTCTCAGGTTTTAGGTGAGAAGAATCCACAAGAACGTTCTTCTAGTGTAGTTTCTATTCTTCTTCCTTTACGAACTGATGAAAAGTTTTTACTTTAAGACTGGGACAAAGACATAGTGCATTTTCTACATGATTTTGAATACCCTCTTTACTTCACAAAGAATTAATGTAGATCCCTAAGACTCAAGGCCATGAAATACTATATAGTAAATGCAAATTTGTATTGGAAGGATCCTCTAAATATTCTCTTACTATGTTTGACCGAGAGTGAAACAGATGGAGTAATTGAGCAATTTCATGAAGGAGTTTGTGGAAGACATTATTCTTGGAAGCCTACTGCATATAAAATACTGAGAGCGGGTTTCTATTGGCCAAAATTGTTCGCACAGGTTGGAGCAAAGGTGAGGAGTTATATCCCATGTCAGATATTTGTAGGGAAACATAGATTAACAACACTTCCCCTTGTGCCAGTTTCAGTAGAAGCCCCTTTCTTGCAATGGGATTGGATTTCATTGGTGAGATAGTTCCAGCCTCTAGCAATCAACATAGATAGATATTAACAACCATTGGTTACTTCACAAAGTGGGTAGAGGCAATCCATGTTAAGAATGCAACTGATACAGTGGTGATAAAATTCATTGAAGAAAACATTTTTTCTAGATTTGGTTGTCCCAGACAAATTGTTACAAATAATTCTCAAGATTTCAGTAGCATAAAGATGATAGAATTCTGTCAGAGATATTAGATTGCATTACATCATTCTACACCTTATTATCCACAGGGTAATGGGTTGGCATAATCATCAAATAAAATTCTGATTAAAGTAATCAAAGAAAGTATTAGCAGATCATAAAAGGAGTTGGGACAATCATCTCAAATATGCAGTGTGGGTAAGCAGGGTTTCACCTAAAAGATCTACTTGTAAATCTCATTTTCAAATTGTTGATGGAATATAAACTATCTTCCCTACACAATTAGCATTTCTAGGCATGAATTTTTTGCAGGAATCATATGACGAAGCATATGATTTTTCAAGAAGGATCAATTAGATCATTTAGCTGAATCAGTTCAAAGATAAAGTTCAACATAAATTTTGACAGTATCAAGACATGATGAAGAGTTTGTTTGATAGGAATGTCAAGCAAATACATTTCAGACAAGGATATTTAATTCTTAGATGGGATGCAAGAAGAGAAGAAAGAGGTAAACATGGAAAGTTTGATAATTTATGGTTGGGACCTTTCAACATTGCATAAGTGAAAGGCAACGATACATTCATTCTACACAATCTGGAAGGACAATATTTATCATTGCCAATCAATGGGTAATAACTCAAGCATTATATTCAATATTAAATGTTTGCAATCATCATCATTGTAAATTTCTGGTTTTCTTTAAATTTTAGCAGCAAGTGTGATTTTCACAGCAAAGACTCCATAGCCTAAGGAGAAGGCACATGGATTTGCATGTTCTTTGCATCTTGCAGGGGGAGCAGTCCCCAGATGGAGCCAACGTTGTAACTTATTTTTACTCCTGTAACATTTTGTATATTTTTCTTGCGTTTTCAAAATAAAAAATAGAGAAAAAGAATGAAAAGAAAAGAAAAATAGAAAAATGAAAAGAAAAGAAATAAATGAAATGGGAATAATAAAAAATAAATAAAAGAAATGTCTACCCTTCAGAAAGCAAGCACATTTAAATGTCGCTCACTATAGTTTGAAACATTTGATATTTTAAATTATTTGTTTATTCTGCCACCCGCAAAAGGTTAACTAGTACATATTTTTCAATGGCTCAGATTTCTCGCACCCTCCGCTCGATACCACTTATTGTCTCCACACCCACCGCAAACTATTCACCCATGTTGCTTTCCCCTCGCCATTTTTACCTTCCACTAATGTCTCACTACACTTAGTTGTTGCCATATATCCCGCCAAATCCAGTAAATTACCATTGCCCATTAATTTTCTCCCACCAATGTTCTACAACATTTAATCCTCGACGCTAATAATGGTCAGTTGAACTAAAACCCATTATATGCTCCTAATAAAAGACTGATATCCCTTTCAAATGGATCATTTTCCATTTCTTCCTGTAATTGAAATTCTCAGAACAATACTACAAGCAAAATCCCAGTGAGCAACGACCTTCAACCGTCATCATTTATAGGTAAATGTATAATATTCCTCAGTAATTTTGTTTTTCCTTATGGCTTCCCATAAAGGAAAATAAAAAAATGTCTATACATAATCCTCTACTAACTCCTGTAATTAGCTTGGACAAAGTCCCACTTGTTGATACCCAGTTTAAAACCGTAGAGACCAATTGTGAATTTGACCCATATGAATTTCACAATTGGGCATTTAAAAAATACGAAGATGCTAGTGATTAATTATATTATTGGGAATCCCTATTACCCCAGTTTTGTTTCTCTCAAACCCATCATTTTCTAGAATACGTCACTTGGTATGGAGCCCAATATCTTCCTAGCCAAAGAACAGTAATTGCTTAGAACAATGAAACTCTTCTCCATATAACTTCTGAGTTAATTTTCCAAGTCATCCAGCTAAACCCTCAAGACTATCTACACCCTTTTTCTCTTGATGCTGCAATGGAAATCTATCAAAAAGTTTCTTTTTCATAGAGAGCTCATACATTTGAGCCATTTTTACCAGAGAACTTTGAATTACCCAGAAGAAACCCACCTTATCCTTCTGCAATGTTTCCTAAGATGTCTAGGTAGTTTATTTCCTTAGTGTCTTGTCTATTAGGATATCCCAGTGATCAACGGGTTGATGAAGTCATTTTGGGCTTTCTATCGGTGTTCTCTTATGGTAAAAAACCTTCATTCATCTTCAACTACAATCAGTTTCTTTCCAATGTAATTCATGATCAATTTTTAAATTTCAATGCTGAAGGACCATTTAAGAATCAATGAGTTTTGATTTAATTATTCTTATATCATCAGTCAGAAAGACTCAAATTTCCTTTACAAAAGTTGGATGCTGAAGGTAAACCTCAATCAGTGACCCATTAGACATTTTTAGTGAGAAAATTCTCTGAAGAGTTTTCTTCTAGTGATTTTGTCAATCAATTCTTGTATATAGCAACTTGTTTATTAAACAATGATGCAGTTCCCAGTGTTTCAACAGAGATCAAAAGAATTTTACATCTAAGTGAGTGGACTAAAGTTGGAGACTGGTATTTATACCAGAATTTCATAGAACTCAATATTTATGGTTGCGAGCTTCAACCATATAAATTACCAGTGTTCCTCCCCATGAGGATTTTTGTACTCGAGTACATTAGATAGATGATGAACATGGATGAGGTTCATTTTGTTTCTAGAAAATAAAAATCTTGGTTTAAATTGAAAGCACAGCTTGGTCCATTCATAGTCAACACTAGAGGTATAGAAAAGGAAGTCAATGACTTATTAAGCCAGATGAAGTTTAAATTAAATTTTAGTTGGTCATATGATGCATTAGGAGTAATCTCATCAACGAGAGTTGCTCAGAAATCTACACCATATGTGCATATGGAAAAAACATGAAGTTGAGCAATATGCTAAGAAGGAAGAATGGGCAGAGAATACATTGCAGGAGGTTGAGGAGCTAGTTTCCAGTCAAACAACTTTGGAAACTCCAAGAATGACATAAAAAGAGCTAAAGAGACCAAGAGAAAGCATATCTCTACCAGGGTCAAAGCTATAGAAATCATCATTTAAAGTATTCAAAAGGAGGAAAACTTTAAATCTAGATGAAGAATATTCAAAAGGTCAAACTTCCGAAGAGCTTACTACAGTTGTACTATAAACACAATCTCCTTTTTCATTACAACAAACTCCAGAAACTACATTAGATTCTCCTTCTTCTTCAAAACGAAGTATTTTTGCAAGATTCTTAGAGATGAAGAAGAAAAATGAGGCACTGAAGACTTCCATATATGTAGAGTTCTGGAGACGGTTTTCCACAACTCAAACTAGATTATTTCTACCCTAGACAATGAAAAAGGACAGTTCCCACAAGTATTTTTGGAACCAAAGGTCCATGTGCGTAAAAGTGCTGAAGATTACAAAACCTCTGTGTTTTCATTTGACACTAATAAAATACATCCTATTGATCAAATTGACCTTCACAAGCAAGCAAGAGAAATGATATATTTATCATTTGACAAGTTCTTCCATGACAACTTCTAAGCTATAGGCTTCTTTGAATAACATTCATTCCTAATTAAAATTGGAAAAGTTGTATTCCCTAGTAAAAGATAATAAAATCAAAAGGCTTGAATATTTGGTTATAAAATTAGGATTAGATCCTAAAGATATAAAGGCAGCTGAGAAAATAATCAAAAGCATAAATGCATATATATAAGCATTAAGAAGACCACTGAGACTATCAAATATTGAACATCTTCAAGCATAAGAAGTAGGTCAAGTGGAGAAAGAAAAATAAAATATGCTTTGAGAGATTGTAGAGCAAAACATACAAATTCAGAAAATGGAAGCAAAGATGGAAAAATTGATCGAGTAAAGAGATCTCCAAATCAACACTGGAGTAGGAATGTCTACAACAATAATGTCTACAATAGAAACAAAGTCTACTAGTCAGAATCAATCAGACCAATTATCAAAATCTATGGGAGACATGTCATTAAAAGATATGGAAATTGGAAAACTCAGAGCTCAAATGGAGAAAGCTCAAGATAATAAGATAAAGGATGATACTTCATATCTGGCCAAAGTGTAGAAAAATTTCAGCTTAACTAGACAACTAGAGAAATATGAGAATGAGTCATTGATTGCACAAACATTAGCCGAGGCAAAGGAGAAAATATGGATTGATATAAATTCAACCATGACTAAACTTTGGACATTTATTCATATGATTTTTGAACAGGAGGAGTTAATGCAAAGATCAAAAGCAGTAATCATAGGAATCAAAGAATATTTGGAGCACATGCTTGGAGAAGCTAAAAAAATAATCAAAATGCTCAATTCTAAAACAAAAGAAGAACTGAAAGAATTTGGAATTGAGGATAGAACTGATACTGTCCTAGAGGTAAGAAGAGTTTTGACAAAGAGAAATTTGATGCTACAATTAGAGAACAAGTTTCAAAACTTAGAAGCACAAATTAAAAAGTTTCACATAAAATTTAATATTCTACATCAAAAAGGACTTCCATCTCTATGACATTCTAATGGCCAATTGATTCCACTAGAAGATTATTAGCACAAATTGCACCAGATAGCAGTAGACATAACCAAATTTGCAAAAGTCAAAGGGAGACTCAGTGGTAAAGCATTCATTGAAGGCCTAGAGTATGATCTTTTCATTCAACATGAAATTAATCATTTGTTCATCACTAGGCCAACTTTTGAAAAATACATAGAAGTCGATGAGGCATATATGAAAGTAACAAATTTTTTTATCTGAGATGATAAAAGATGGGATAAGTTACTTGAACTCATTGAGTAAAACAAAATGCAAGGAATTCAGTGAGCAGCCATAGGAAAAGAAGGAGCAGAAAGCAAAAAATTCAGTTAAAGGCAATAATTATCAAATGACACCCTTAAATTGTGTGTTGATTATTCAAATCAGTTTAGAATAGCTACTTTTCTGTTCTATTTTTTGTAAATCCAATATAATTTTAGATATTATTTCATTTTGTAATAAATTTTATTTTCAGATCTAGATATTTTGGAATCAGAATCTATAAGTATTTTGTAATTTGAGGAAGACATGATTGAACCCTTGTGATAACCATGGGATGCTATTGTAATACTCTGTAATATTTTCTGAAGACAGCCAAAGGATTCTCGCTTCATTTATAACAACTTTTGTATACATGTCAGTTCTTCTGGTTTATTCATTTATGTTTTTCTGCATATGTTCAAAGTAACATAGGATTTAGGACGAGGCTAGATTGAGTATCAATCTCCCTGAAATCTAGTGCAAAGTTATAATCATTAAAGAGATTAATTAACTAAACAAATTGTTTAGGCTAGTTCCTCTTCATCTTTTAATTGTTGCCTTCTATCATCTTTTGAATATATATTGTTTGGCTGTATATTTCTTCTACACGCATCAACTATATTTAATTGATTGAATATTCAATTTGAATGTTTTAGTTAATGAATACTCCTCTTTTCCACTCTCAAAATCAATTAAAAGCTTTATCTGTTATGATTGAAGAATAAGTCCTTTGAGATTTTTTAGAAATATTTGGATTTAAAAGCGTTAAATGTTTAATGCATTGGTCACCCAACTTAATTAAAGCCCTTACTTAGATGCTTTGACATATTTCCCCAGCCGAGAATTGTCTACAAAGGTACAACATATTGGAAGAAGTGGAGGACGACATGTTGGTACGAAAATTAATACCAATGTTTCGTGAGAGGCGATGAAGCGATGTTCTTATGCAGGTGGCATAGACATTGGATTCGACCACTCGACGTTCAACATGGGTGCAAGGAAACTATTAATGTGAAATTTCTTGGAAGGTGTACCAAAAACATTCCACTTAAGTCATTAAGCGACACGTGACCCTATCAACAATTTGCGGCTGCTTACGCTTCATATCTGCAATAAAACTAGAAAAACATGCAATAAAACAACATATACGATCCAAAACAAAAAACAAAAATGTATATATCCAATGTAATAACCCAAATGGAAAGACTTTTAAAATAAATAAATCTTTTATTGATAACACTTGGTGAAGGGGATCTACAAAAAGTGTTTGCAAATCCCCTCCCGTGGGATGGGTCCTTTGATGTCCTTGATGCTTCAGTAATCGATTCTCTCTCTCAATGTGTGAAAAACCCAAAACAATGTGGATAACTCAAATGGGAGCTCAAGTGAAAAGAGACGATAGTGGTGACAATGATAATAACCATGGTGAAGAATGAATGGAAAACTATCATATTTATAATAGAGTATTGATTTAATCTCGAAAATGAAGAATAATAAAATAATATTGACCAAATCAAGATTTAATCATTAGGAATACTTTATTATATTTTTGGAGAGGGAAAAGATATTCAAAATGGTCAAATATCCTTATTTAGAAATAATTAACAAATGAAATGTTTTTTAATTATTTCATGAGGATTAAGAATGATGTGAAATTGAAATAATTATTAAATAGTGATTTAACAATTATTCCAATAATATAATTAATGAATAATAAATAAATAATGATTTATTTAATTGTTCCTAGGGGATTTAGTGAAATGTGACAATGGATAATTATCAAACATTGATTTGATAATTATTCATCGAGAAAATTAAATAAATAATGATTTATCTAATTATTCCCATAGGGGTTTCTTAATTTTAATAAGAAAATAATTTAATAAGAAAGGTTTACTATATTATTTCTTATGGTGAAAGTGATTTTACTATGGTAAAATTAATTGTACATGGTGTATTTCAATCCACCTAGTTAGAAATGGCTAGGTGATCAGTTTTTGGTGATAACAGGGAAGGTAGTTCTAAGAGGCCTCCAATAACTACAATCATGTTGTTTATAGGCATCCCTCTCCCCACAACCACAACACCTATGGATGTCTGGTTGTTGAGGAAACGTCGGACATGGACCACCTAGGTAATAGGGAGGGCGACATAGTTGACTACACTCATGCTCAATCGACACCTTCTGAGCCCAAAGGCAAGTGACCAGCATGACTAAGTCATCCAACTTTTCTCGCTCTTTCCTTTCTTTATTCTCTGCTCTTGTCTACTCCAATCTCAAATGTAGGCTTTTTCATAGACATGGTTGTAAAATGTATGAGTTTTCATTTTTTTACACCCATTATGACTCAGAATCAAACTTTTATTTTGCTTGGCAACCTATCTGGTTTCTCTGGATGTACTCTATGTATTTTTTTTTTTGTTAATACAATATTCTCTGTTAGCTACAAAAAGAAACTTCAATACATATAAAATAATTTCCATTAAAAAAAATTAACGTTTGACAAAAGAATACACATTTTGCATATATATATACAATTAAAACAAGTGTAATATGCAACATTGCTACTTAGTACCTACCTCTTATGCAAAAAGTAATTGATAACAATTATTGAATGCTTGAACAAATTCATAAATCTAATAATGAAACACATTTGAATACAACAAAGGGAAGTAACAAAAGTAATCAATGGACTACATAACCTTGCAGCAAAAAAAAGATAGGTGCTTAAATAATTTTGGATGAAACATTAGCCCCAACATCATCATTTGTTACAAAAGTTAAGAGTTTATTGAAATGTGCTTATGCATATTTTATTCCATCTTTAGCTTATGGGATCAAATAAGGAGGAGAAATTACAATGTCTATATATATGATATAAATAAAATAAATATTTTTTTAACAAACTAATTATTCATGTATTCAGGCTTCTGTGATCCATGATGAATTAAGCAAAGTCTTTCGGTAGAAATCACATAAGAGAAATTTTTGGCCAACACGTTTCGAACCAACAAACGTGGTTCATCATTAGGACCAGACGAAGAGGCAAACCATGGCAAAGACTTAAATAGAGAGCAATGTAGAGACATAATTTCAAGTAACGACTATATTTGAACAATAATATTTAAATGATTAATAACAAATATTATTAAATAACGACTAGTTTTTGAAAATAATATTTAAATAATGATATTAGTTTATTAATTTATTGAAAATATTATTAG
>APFE031614748.1:116129-133198 GCA_000404065.3 Pinus taeda | reverse complement strand
CTAAGGGTTTCTATAACTAGATGATTGGTACCAGAAAGCCACCAAAGATGTCGACCATGCAATTGTGTCAATGGAGAACTCAAAAATTTAATTATTGTCCTTTGCTACGTAATAAAAAATTGTTGGAAATAGGACAATGAAAAACACCTTTGGTATAATTAACATCATCTTACACTATGTGACAACCCAACCCAACTTGATAACTTTTAATATTCCATAAACTATTTTCCAGAATAAATCAACCCACTTGTGAAGTCATGTAATTTCTGAAGGTCTTGAGCCTCAATAAACACCAACAACACACCAATCACCTCCACATATTATATTCTTCCACATATTATATTCCATCTCACTAAAATTCCTCATCACTTTTTGTATAGTGATAAATTTTATTATTTAAATTGTAAAAAAATAATTTCAATAAAACATTATATATATATAAAATACTTGTTTCCTAAAAAGAAATAACACTAACTTCAAAGGAATTAACACATGAAAGTCCTTGAAATTTCAACAACCACCTAAAATTAATAAAACAAAATTTCATATGTTTCTCAATACAATCCTAACAACACTTAAAAAAAGAAACTACAATGTTTAAACATATTTCTCAATACAATCCAAACACTTGGAAAAAAAAAACACTACAACATTGAAACATATTTTTAAATCACACGTCATCGTTATATCCACACTCAACGTTGTCACGTGGTTTAAAAGTGAAATTTCAAAGGCATACAATAAATCAATTGAATGTTTAACATTTTCATTGCTTTTAAACAAAAGATACATGAATGGAATGTTTTCTCTTTCAAATTACAACAATGGAGTTTCCTCATTTTGAAGCGTTTGATATTACAACAATGGTTCAATTTGAAAGCGATTAACCACCGTTCAATTTCTGCACCCAACAACAATTGCCTAACTACGCTCATAGTGGACGTTTCTTGTACAATAGGTGTATCCTCTTTCTAAAGTGAATCACAGGAACCTAGCATCATTAATACGTTATTATAATGACTCCAAAGAGCTTATACTAATTTATGAGCACATGTGTGGAGGATCTTTGAGAGACCACCTTTATGGTAAGTTGGGAAAGTTGGGAATTTCTGATAATTCTAAACAAAATCTGAATAGCTAATGAAGCTCTGTTTTTAATCACGGGATCTTAACCACGGGATCTTAATGCAGGGAAGTTAAAATAGTTTTCTGAGCCGACAGAGTTTCTCACACAGATGAAAAACACTATATATTCATTAATAAAACTGCCTATTACAAATTTCTTCCTCTTCCTCAGGGATTACACCAGGAACACTTTAGTTCCACAGACAAAAAAAATTAAAGATATATTCATTAATAAAACTGCCTATTACAAATTTCTTCCTCTTCCTCAGGGATTCTTCCTCAAGGAACTACACCAGTAACACTTCAGTTCCACACACAAAAAAAATTACTCTGTAGCGCTCCAATCACTTTAAGAGATAATGGTAGTCCATGGCACGTCTCCAAAAGTTTTTCAACTACTAGCACTCCAATCACTTTAAGAGATAATGGTAGTCCATGGCACGTCTCCAAAAGTTTTTCAACTACTTTTGCAAATCCCATAACTGGATAACTCTGGTTGAAGGCGTGCAAGCAAAACAGTTCTAGGGATTGTTGTCGATTAAGGTCGGTCTGCTTGTAAATAAATGACTCTACAATCCCCGAGGTGGTAAGAATATCCTTGTTGCAAGATGTCACTAAAATTAAGCTCTCGGTATGAATGGTATCTTTGACTGGTGAAAATAATGCATCCAGTTGGTCGATATGATCCACATGATCTAAAACTATGAGAGCGTGGTGAGAAGATGAGAGGTGTGTTCTGAGCTTCTCTGTGCCTTCATCAGTGCTATTTATTTGTAAATCCGCGTGGATCAAATCTTTAAGCAGGTTACTCTCAAGGGAATGTAAAGACATAGTAGCTGCGTTTTCTCTGATATCACATAAAAATCAAGATCGACTCTAATCTGATCTGTGTCGGTTGAAGAATTCTTTAGTGAGGGTAGTTTTCCCTACCCCACCAAAACCCACAATACCGACCGCTCAAGCCTCCCCACTTTGGTGCTAAGACAACACTATCTCTTCCAGATCCTTTACCTTCTTGTTCAAACCAGTTGGATATTTAGCAACACTCAGAGGTGTTTTGATAACCTTTTTCAAAACTTGTTCGGCGACCTTATCAACGAGCTCACCCTCATCACTGAATAATATTATTCATAATGAAATGACTAGTAAGGAAGGGCTGCAAAGAACGAATGAAAGAGTAGAGTGAAAAGTGAAGGCCCTTACCCGTTACACGCGCTCAACTCAAAACCGCTTATTTGTGAGACATCTGAAAGAGCTTTCCTCCATTTTTTGGTTTGCGAATCGAATGTGGTCTTCTTTTCGAGCTTGCTCAGTGCTCGAGCATAACCGCCATTTTCGCCCCGTGTACACAAGAAGATACATTGGAGGATGTTGAGGGCTGTAGGATAAGTTTCATCTCTGCCCCCGGTCCACCGAAGTTCTGAAGGATGGACGCCCTAGAAAACTAGAATAATTGTGGACCCCGACTCCAACATCTGGACGAGCTCATTGACACACCAATTGGACTCGGCATATCTTGGAGAGAAAATTTCTATTTGGACTGAGGACGTTCGAATAGCCCCTTACATTTGGGGAGTTAAGGTGTCGCCCCTTTGCAATTCATCAGTGTCCAGAAAAGCTCTTAAACCATTTGACGAAAGACGACAATATAGATGGCTTGCGAGGCCTTTCTTGACATCAGGCCCACGGTGATTTATGAATACGTGGTACGCATAGTCGCTGGAGTTGCAATGTGAGGAGGCAGTGGAGGTGGATACCGATCCAGAGAATGTTGCATCTAGAGCAGGCGTCAAGTTAAGGTTTGCCATTACCAGAAAGTAAGAATGTAGATATTTTGCAGGGCAAGAGCTAACCAGCCTGCTATAGGGCATTAAATGCCTGTATGGAGACTGGCTGTAGCATGTATGTCAAAATAGTCATGCGCCCATACATGCATTCTTCTGATTAGTTTCCGGCTTCAATTTCTGGCGTCATGCCAATTAACCACTGATCAGGGAACAAGGGACCTGCCATCCATGCGCTGGCACCGGGACCCGTTCCCAAACAGCCACCTCCCCTCGCGCCAAAATACCATTTTCATTTTTGCGGTTCGAACCTGCTCTGCTTATCCTCTGCAACCATCTGCGCATGCTTTGTAATCGTCTATGCATCCTCTGTGCTGGTTAGCTCTCGCCCTCTGCGCATCCTCTGCAACAGTCTGCGCATCATCTGCACCCACCTCGCCAGGCAGGTTAGCGAATTTGGAGTTTGATTTGACCCGTTTTGTTTGTCTATGAGTTTCTCAGATTCAATCTCGCAATTGTGAGATCTTGTACTGAGCTGAATGATTGTTTAGTTTGATACTTTCTATTGAGTAATATCATCTAGAATTTGTTTCGTCTTGCTTTTGAGACTTCTTTTTAAAGCAGAAACATGAATAGAAAAGTGCTCATGACAATGCCAAACCTTACTTAAATCTGGTCATTTTACCTTTTCCTGCTCTGGGGTATAAATCTACTTGCCTCTCCTTTCCCATCGTAAATAAGCTTGTATTTGAACAAGCTCCTCAGGTATTGATATTTGTGGTTTGCCACTATTTCCCTTTTGTGGTGTGCCACTATCACCCCTAGGCAAGTCAATACGGAAGTTTTGGCCTTCATACTTAAACCTGCAAAAAAATAAAAATTGTATGATGACATGGTTGGTGTTGGGTGAGAATGCAATTTTGGAAATATTTTAACTGGAAGTGAACATTCAAAGTAAAAAACACACTCACCATTTTTCTCTTGATTGGTCATACAAAAGAAATTCAATTGCAGATATGTTTGTGTCAAGAATTTCAATCGTCAAGAAAGAGCTTTCCCCGGACTGCAAACCAGAAGAAGCAAGACGCACACTAGATTCAGAGGATATACTACTAACAAACAAATGACACTTCAAATCTGAGCAAAATTAAGGCCCTTGACCAAAATCCATTAACTAATCTTGTTTGGCATCTAGAAGTTAGAAAGAGAAGAAAGCTGGCCTTTGTAAAAGGAGTCCGCAAAGCTCTTTTTTTATAATCTTGTGTTCCATTGGGCCTATGCGATGGAAGAATCCAATTCCTATGAAATGACAATGATTGATCAAAATCTCGCTAATTTAAAGAGATTCAAAGTAATGGCAAAAAGAGATGTGCCCAAAAAGGTAAACAAAGAAAGCTTCCAGTAAAGGCAAAAGACTTACTTCTTGTCAGAACTAACAGCACCCCAATGAAGAATTAAGGACGGATTGCTATTCGTAACCTGCAAATGAATCGTTGTTGGAGATCCAGCTGTAGACTTAACAACATTCACCTGTAAATAGTGGAGGATTAGAAGTTTCTTAAATCAATAGTTGACTCAAATTTCGGCCAAACATTGCTATGCCATAGGATTTGAGATGTACCTGTAGCTGAGACTGCCCATCAAGGTTGAATTTCTCAACAAGCTACTGCAAATGATATAAGAATGTAAAAAATAGTTAGTATCCACTCTTTCAATTGTAGACTGATGAGATTAAGCCTTAAGGCACAGATTGCTACCATTACAAATTTCTTTTTAAATCAGCAAAGAGTTAGAAGGTCCATCTGTTGATATGATAGAGACTGCAGAGTGTACTACCACACTACAGAAAAAGATAAATTAAAATGACAAAAGGCTATTGAGCTTAAGAAATTCAATAATCTATTGTGTAAATGTGCTATTATTTTCTCAGTTCTGTGCTCAGGTGAAGAAAATTCTTTAGTACCAATAATGTACATGCCAGACATTTCACTTATGTTACAACCTCCAATCCCCTTTTGTAATTGTGCATTTAAGTCAAAGGAACACGTTACTACACTCCAATTTATAAACCATAAGGTTTTTTCATTTTTTTAATCGGGAACCATGGTAAGGGAAACATTTTATTGAATTGATGTCTCTATCTATCAAAAATTGGCACTATCAGTGGTTGTGATTAGTGCCTGGATTTTCCCAGAGGTTTGAACTTCTGCTGATGATTAGAAAATTCCGTGGTAAACCATCAAAAAATAGTCCACTTCTATCAGCATGCATATTTTCCAATCTGTATTTGCATATAATGTGACACTGTGCATGCACTTTCTTTGGGCCTTCTCCCGAAGCTAATACATTGAAATCAATATCACTTAAAAACCAATGAGAACTCTAAAAGAAAGTACCTCAGAAGCAGCTTGATCTGTTGCCAGAACTGCACGAGGCCCAAGCCAGCCCACAGTGGGGGTCACCTTGAAACAGATTTTGTTTGGTAAGAGGAGACCGTTGTCCAATAATTTACTGTAAAGACTATTCAATGACAGATCCATCTCCTGCTCCTGAAAAACCTATGCACCAAATTCATCTTTGTGCCAAATGTATAAACCCAAATGCTGAAAATCACCAAATCATCATACTAAGTCTGGATCTGTCATCTCCTGCTCCTGAAAAACCTATGGACCAAATTCATCTTTGTGCCAAATGTATAAACCCAAATGCTGAAAACCACCAAATCATCATACTAAGTCTGGATCTCCTATGGTCCTCTATTTCTTCGGTCAAATATGGGAACCCAACTCAAGATCTGTGACAATTCCTTTGGTGGATCCACTAAAACTTATGTGATTACTCTTGATTTCCCAAGCAGAGAAAAACAAAAATCCACTAAAAATTATGTGTTTACTCTTGATTTCCCAAGCAGAGAAACACAACAATCTTTCTCAGTATTCAGATTTCAATTCTCTTGTCAAATGAGCACCCTCCGTATGTTTGGAAGTTTAAAATGCACAATATATGGTTACGTTTGACTGAAGTAATTGATGTAAGTTACATGGACTATGGTATGTTGGGCACTCGAAAAAGGACCGCATGAACAGTAATGACTTGTTTAAGTTGTTATGGACTACGGTTCTTTCAAGTCTTTGTCAATCCATTGGTTTGAAGAAAATTAAGGGCAAGATTACAAGGAAAATCTCATTCAGTATCACACCAAAAGTTAGTCTGTCAGCATGTTTTCGAGACCATAAAGATTATTGAAAGTTCTATTATAAAACTTGACTGTTAATTCAATGTTGTGTCATCTTCAATACAATCCAAACATCTTCTAAAATCCATTGTTTTTCTCCTTTTTATTTCTGTCTGCTATAAATAGAATGATTATTGTATATGTCACGGTGAATGGTGTTATCTATTTCAATATGGAAATGGCTAAAGAGAGGTTCCTATTATGAAAAAATTGTGAACGTAGATCTGCGGCCTAGTTTAAATGCCAGTTAAGAAACCCATCCTGCTGAGTTTTTGTGTAGATTAGGAGATGCCGGCAATTGAAAATTAAAAATCTGAAGATTGCCAAAACCCTATGGTAATTGTGAATTATGAAAAAATTGTGAATGTAGATCTGCAGCCTAGTTTAAATGCCAGTTAAGAAACCCATCCTGGCAATTGTGAGAAAACTGTAAATTTCATTGATCAATATTAGCAGATTGATCCATTTCACTGATCTGCTATACAATAATAGCTTGAGAAGAAACAATCCAGCTACCATTGGCTTGACCAAATTGTGAGCTTCTTTGCATTACAAGGTGCTTACTGGTGAAATTCATGTGGAAATTAGTTAACTTCAGTTCCTGGAGATCTTATACCATTATGAAAATCAGCTCAGTAATACTATCTCTGTTGATATTGGGGGTTGTTCCAGCTGAGTGATTTTTTTGGAAATCATTTATAGTTCTTCAAAAATTGGACTTGGCAGACAATGAACTCTCTTTGAAGAATACAAGCAAATTATAGATTGTTTAGAGGCATACAATTTCTACTTCACTATAACATCCCATCGGTGATCAACAAGACAAGCACATGTGAACAGGGATTTTCTTTGCAACATATATTGCATGTTATTATGTTTCTTTCAGCAATGTATTGAATATACCAAGATGAAGCATTTGAAAGTCTATAATACTGTTTTGTGCATGGGTAGGAAATATTGAAGGGTCTTGAGTGTAAATTTACACAGTACAAAAAATTGCATTTCAACTGGTGTTCAATATTTATAGCATGAATTGTTGCTCATATGTTTAGTCAATATTCGTGTTCCCTCATTTGTATAGGGATTTGAAGAATGAAGAAGTGGGACTTGATCAATGAGTTGGAGGTTGAGGACCCAGAAGGAATGATAGAGTTTTCAGCGGAAGATTTGACATGGATAGAAGTAGCAGGAGACCAAGTCGCGATTATTCCATATTGTCGACTTGAGGATTTTATAAGTGGAGAGCAAATGAGGGAAAGTGCACCTACTCGATTTGTTGCTAAAACTCGACGAATTAAAGATGTGAAGGATATCAAGAGGACAAATTCTTCAACATATCTAGAATATGTTGTGTGAGTCTCTCTCTCTCTCTCTCTCTCTCTCTCTCTCTATCTATCTATCTATATATATATAATTTTGATTTTAAGTTCATTATGTCGAACACGCATAAATATTTTATTTAATTTTTGGTAAATTCTTGATCACAGATATTGGTGTGCCTATGGTCCAAATCATGTACAATCCAGCAATGTAGCTGAACCTGGATCTACAACTAAAAAACGTCTTCCACGTCACAACATCAAAGTTGGTTGTCAATGTCACTTTATTATGCGACGAATTGCTCTTAGACCAAATGATGTTGTTCTAATATATACAGCATGCAAACATATTGATGAAAAAAATGTGGTTTGTCATGGAAATGAGGCAAATGGCATGCCGCAGAAATTCAATTTTGCGCCGCATTTAATAGAGCATATACGAACTATTGTTGAAGATTTGGTTCGTGATGGTTTTAATGCTACGATGATCTGGGAAAAATTTATCTTTGATTTAAGGTATGGATCTGGTGAGTTGTTCACAGGGGCACCTCGAGATTCTTTCATGACAAGAAAAGATGTGTCAAACATGTACAATAATATCAAGAGACGGGAGTATGTGAAGCATGAAAGTGATCCAATGAGTGTGGATTGTTGGGTTAGTGAGTGCCCAGAGAGCTTTTTCTTCTACCAACAACAAGATGTTGTTAGAAACATCCCTTTCATTATAGGCATACAAACTAAGTGGATGTTTTCAATGATGGTGAAATACTCACACAACAACATGTTATCAATGGACTCCACTTTTAGCACTAACAAATATGGGGTAAACATATTTACCAAAACTTCATTTATTCAACTTTATTTCAATGTCGTCCTCTTATATGCTTATAATCTTGTTTTCTTATTGTAATGCAGTATCAACTGTACACCATAATGGCTTTTGATGATCATCACAATGGGATTCCAGTGGCATGGGTCATATCATCACGAAATGGTACTCTTGATATTTGTAAATGGATGTCACAATTATTTGCAAATGGTAAAAAGGAAAACCCAGATTGGCATGTCCGAGCTGTGATCACAGATGATGCAGCAGCAGAAATCGAGGCATTAAGGTGAAACAGTTTTTTCTTTTTAGAAGATATAAAAAGCAATAATGTTCAAGGATATTCTCTTATAATGTTATATTATTTCAGGACTTGCACAAATTGTACACTATTATTGTGTGTATGGCATGTCCGTAGAGCGTGGTTGAAAAATGTCGGAACTAAAGTCAGGGGAAAGGAAAATAAAGTCCGTATCTTCCGTGCTCTAGGATTAATCATGCATTCGTGTAAAGATGATGCATCTGTGCAACATGAAATTCAAAGTTTCTTTGATGAATTCAAAGAAGAAACTGTGTTTTTGGATTATTTTGCAACCAACTGGTTGAACAACAACAAATTATGTAAGTTTCTTAAAGTTGCATTTTATCAGTTTATTTTGTAATTGACCATTTTCTATTGTTTCTTCACATTTAATATATGTTTTTATTCCAGATATGTGGGCAAAAGCATATAGGGACTTCCCACATTCCAACCAGGATACTAATAATGCTATCGAATCTTATCACCGGTATCTAAAGCAAAGGTACCTTTGTGAGAAGAACAATGCGTCCCATAGAAGGGTGGATTGGCTGTTGCACCTGTTATTAAAATAGATTGAGTTGTATTACATTCACATGCAACGTCTAAAAAAAGCTGGTTTTGTCCGAGCTTCAAAAACTGAGCAACAAATAAATTTAAGTAAGTGCAAAGCAAAGAATATCCCAGATGAAGATTGTATGGCTGATGGAAACAAGGAAAGTGAGTATTTGGTTCGTAGCCAAACTATGGCAACTCGTGATACATGGTATCATGTCATCTATAAAGGGCTGAACCTAAACTTTTGTAATTGCAAATGGGCCCTAAATGGCAATATTTGTAAGCATATTTTGAAAGTTGAGATGGTAGTGACTAGCAAGGTTTCGGGGGACAATGAATTGCCTAATGTCTCTAGGTCTATTACAGAAAGACCTGGATATTTACTTGATTTAAATGAATCGTTTGTAATGACCCCAGAAATTGAATTGAACCTTCCAGCTTCTCCTTCCACTGATTCAACCATTGTAAGGCCAGATAGCGCCCTAACAATCGATGAGGAAATTAAACTTGTGATGTCATCAACTCATAAGAGATTGAGGGGTTTATTACAAATAACACCAACGACTTTGGAGAAGGCATATGCACTAAATCAATTGGTAAAAAATGTAAGCCAAGAGTACAATAATAAGAAATTTGATGTTGTAACTCCATCCAAGGTCACTACCAAGAGGCGACATAGTTTCTTGAGCCCAACCAAAAAAAGGGGGCAAAGTGTTCCTACGTTGAAATCAAGAAAAGATGGACCACAGTTTCTAAAGGTTGGATGGTGTCGTGGAAGGAAAAGAAGCATGAACGAACAATTGGAGATTTCTTCTAAAAAAGAAATCAATCTCGATACTAACAACAAAGGAGGGGTTGTATTTTGGAGGGAACCATTCTCAATTGTAGAGAATTCTTTGGTCAAGTCACTCATATTATCATAATAAATGTGACTCCAATGCTAAACCTAAAATGTCACAAGGAGGTCACTAGAAATTGTCAGAACAATAGGTTGATTTCTCAGAGTTTGTGGTCATCTTCAGGCTGGGTTATTATTCTAATTACATGATGAATTCTATTCACTGATATTGGCTGAGTGTTTACCTTTCTGTTGGATGATTTTATTGATGGAGGGGAATGTTTTATACCTTGCTAATTAAGAATATACATTTGAGGTTCTGTTGAATACATAAATGGGGTGAGTTCCTTACTGTAGCTTTCTGAGGCTACTAAGATTTAATGTTGAAGAAAACTTTGCATTCAAGACTCATTTGGTTGTATATATATACCAATTTTTTCTGCCCATTATGTTTCATTTTTGCATTTGTTGAGTCTATGAAGGGACAATGTGTTCCTAGAAGATTGTTGGTATTTTCTGAAGTTACGTTTTAATGAGAAGTGGTGTTCTAAGACTATGTGTGCTTGTTGAACTTAATAGAGTCACCATATCATTATTCTAAAGCATTATCTTAGTATTTGTGCCAAAATTATATGTGTTTGAATAAGAACCAAGTAAGACACCTACAATGCATTGCCTGCAAACCATTTGACAATATCTCATAGTGAACCATAACTATATAAACTCATAAATTTTTGTGGCTTTTCAAGTTGCTTTGGGAAGGAAATTTTAATAGCACATGCCAAAATTATAATTGAAATGTATGTTTAACAGGTTGATTGTGAGATAAGTGTCCTTGAAAGTAATTGTGAACCTGTTGATATCTTGCAATACGAAGTGATTTAATTGTTGGCCAAATTAATCTTTGGAGGTCAAGTTCACTTCATCCTGAGCCTCAACATATTTTCCCTATATGTTTCACATAGCTTGAGATATGGTGTTGGTACAATGTGTTATTGCAGAAACCAAATGAAGCTTATGAGAATGGTTAAGGGTTTTGTTTTATACATTTTTCTTGCTTCAAATGTTATGGGCATTAATTGTTGTTGACAATACCTTCAAGATCAGTGGCAAGGTCCTATATAGTTGATATTGAGAGCCCATATTTATGCATTGTATTCTTGTAAAATCCCTCTATTGTATGTTGTTGACTTTGAGAGTTATATTGAGTTTGTATGTGGTTGTTGTTACAACTAGAGTTATGACAATGTTGTTGATATGTCCTTGCCAAAGATAGCATGTAGTTTTGGTTGTTGATCCTAGTCAGCGTTTGTTTCTAAGTATGATGCAGAGACTCTATTGAGCTTGAGGTTGTGAGATGAGTTGTTGAGTAACCATAGTAGAGTGCGATTTGGAGGCTGTGGAATTAGCTAAGTGTATGAGTTGACGTTGATATTTGTGTTGTTGATGGTATGATGATTTGCAAAGATAGATGTCTTATTGTTGTGACTGTCTTGTCATTTCAGTGCTTTTTCTTAAATAAAGTTGTGCCACAAGAATTTTGGTAGATAACCTTTGAAATTAATAAAGGCATTTAAAAATATGTAACTTTATTCGCTTATGGAGGATCCATCAAGGATCTGAAGTGACTTGGGCAAAGGCCAACAAAAGTTGTATGAGTCAAGGAAAATCACAACCCTTAGTGTTGAGCCTATCGCTAGAAGAAATTTATGACCGCTAATAGGGTCAACACTCCCTTTTAAACTGGAGGCATCGTTTTCACCAAGTGTACCCTGAAGAAACTCAAAATCAAGTGTGTCTTGCCTGCTGTCTACCGTTGCCATGCCAAAACTAGTGTAGCTTGAAAGTCAGATTGACAACACTGCTGGAATAGAGAACACCATCAAAATCAGTGTTACAACAAACATCCAGTTTTTTTCCAGGAATCAATAACAGTTAAAAGAAGCAGTAAAACAAACATATTTCCATGTATCTAACATTTGAAGCAATGCATGCAAAACACTAAAATTCTGCCACTATCATTTCCTTATTTAGAAGTTGTAAAAAGCCACTGATAAAATATCCTCTGTAATTTCTTCTATAATAGACTTTTTCCAGGTGTTTTGAAATTGTAGGGGCATTTGGCTCCCATTTTTCCCAGTCTTATTGAACTGGATTAGAAGGTACATACTTCAGAGTCCTGAAGACATTCTGAAATTTTCTTTCCCCCCAGTTCTCATGTGTTAGCCTTTTCTTTTTGGATATGCTCCTGATTTTCTTAGACAGGAGGTTGTGAGTTTCCTTCATCTTATATATTCAGATATCGAAAAGCATTCTCAAGGAGATTGCATTTCTATTTTCTTCCATCCTCTTTTTGGACCGGGATCTCTTTCTTGTTGGAGAAACTGTTTCATCTTCTTTTTCTGATTCCTTGTAGCTTCCTACACTTAAAGATTAGGGTATTTTTTGCAATCCTTGGTGAAATGATCATACTCACAGAACCAATTGCACTGAAGGAAATTTGCTCAAATAAGTTATAACCTAATTTCTGCATGTCTTGATTTCCTCAGATTCTGGCACATTCAACTATATCGTTTTAACATTCAATCATATCAATGAACTTCCCTATTTTATTTCCTATCAATCCGAGCCCATCTTAGTTCTAGAGGAGAGGATAAAAGGGAAGCCTCACCCAAATTGGAACTATTTATCTGAAGCTTCAATACTCAATTCTCCATTTATTGAGATATAGATTCCTGGATGTAAGAACTGTGGATCCCTTCAAAACATTCTCAATCAGTCTTCTCTATAAGAGAAGAGGGCTCTAAAAGGGTCCCTGCTAGAGAAATTGATCTTTATCTAGCATTTACTTTGGGTCTCTTTTTATAATCATTCAGGTTTTCAACACCTTCAAGGATGGCCAGGCACCCGTAAAATTTCCAACCAAGGCATTGTAGACATTCCTCCCTTAATCACCATTTTATAAAACAATTGACAATGTAAGGCATCCAATACGGTAATTGGAGAATCAGAAAGCTTAGAAAATCACCACTATGTTTATCAGTCGTTAATCAGTTTTCAAAAATAGATTGGCAAATTGATATCTCTAACTTTTAATTCAAGATTAAGATGTCACATCTATATAGTGCCAGAAGTCATATTTTGCAACTTAAACAATCTAAAGTTTTTACATCTAAGAAATGGATGAGGAAAATGAAAATCAAATTTATGAAAATCATATGATTTAACATGACCTCATATAATACAATTGTTTAGGAATGATGTACAAGAAATGTGCCAAAAGTTGTATTTTTCATCCTAAAGAATGTAAAGCTTTTACATCTACGAAGTGGATGAGGAAAATCTCAAAATCAAGTATGGAAAACATATGATTTAACATGACCTTGTATAATACAATTGTTTAGGAATGATGTACAAATTCTGGTCACAGCTAATGCTGCTTGTCATTGCTGGCTCAATGTCCTAGTAATTTCTAGGGAATTGGATGAAGCTAGTTTTCCTTCAATAAAAAGACATCTGCACTGTGGAAATCCCTTTGCAGGCAAATTGAAGTTGACTTGCTTCACTGGCAGAAATTTGTGTCCTTTTTCATCTGTGCTTGTTGCAAGACCACATAAACTGCAGAAGTCCTCCATGTCAAACTCCTGTCAGTAAAAAATGAATCGTTCGTTATCCACTGGAAAAATTGGAAGTTAGCATATTAAAATCATGCCACAAAAATTCTATAGCATGTACTATATACCGTCATCAGAAGTAATTCTGCAATGTCAACCAATGGGAATGGGCTCAATTTGTAACCACTGTAATTGATGCATGAAACTGCTTGCGCACGGACCTGATTAAACAAATCACATCAATATGTTGCAACGACTCTTGGAGATGTTAGAAAAGTTTTGGACATCAACATCTAAAAGTGAACTACATAAGTCACCTCATTAAAGTAATATTCCATAAGGCATGCTTCAAGGTATGTTGAATCTCTAACAAGATTAAAGAAGCCCTTGAAATTTCCCATACGATAACACCTGCACCACACCATGGACAAAAGAAAAACAATCTATGAAACTGATGTTACGAATTGTGCAACACTAAGAAGCAATGGATTGTCTAATGATTCAATTATATAACGATCAATTAGCTGTATTACTGGATTACCTTAACACATTCCTGGCAAATTCCATCTTTTTCGATTTCCATAGTGATGGTCTTATACTCCGAAACCATGCAGCAAGTGTTTCTCCCTGTCATTGTCGACGGTAAGAATTCTAGACAGATGGCTATAATAGGAAGTCCTTGATGTTTCCGAGAGCTTTCCAGGTATATGATACCATTAGCTCACAAATGCTTGGAATTCTAGAGACAGCAGAATTATTGGAATCACTTTGAAAACAACAGAAGCTCTACCTGCCATAGCTTGTGAGATCCCAGATTCATAAGAACATAATAACAATAGAATTCAGCTTGATTTTCAGAATTGGATTCACTTTTTCTGGTGATATGATACAGATCAAGAAGGGATTTGAGACATTTGGAAAGCTGTTCGAAATTCAGGTGAAGCAATGATGTATCTTTATTGTTGCCAAGATGCTGAAGCTTGTGCTGTGACAAAATGTGAAACCTGACCTGCATTGCACAACATATTATGCATCAGATCAACAGGGGAATCTTTATGAGACTGACCATTGAAATGGTTCCAAAAACTGCAAAGCTGCATTTATATTTTAGAAATGCAGAATAACTTTTGAGGAATGATGGATGTACATGTCTATAGTTAAAAAATTAATAGGCAAGTCGGATAGAGACAAACCATTTGTTCATGCATGACTATTGATTGATAATTAATAATATTTTGGATGGTCAGATCCTGGCGGATTGCACGTGTGCGATCAAACACAAACTCATGCACAACTTCAAACCCATGTTCTGAAGTGTCAAGTAGTTTCACTAAATATTTCAGTGTGTTCCATAACACTGTAAGAGGCCGTATATCTGATGGTTGAGTATCTGAAATTGAAATAGTCCTGCAAAACAGTGATCCGTTTTCACCATATATCAGTCTTCAAATGCAACGACACAAGAAAATATCCTAAACTATCTAATGATGATATTTAAGTACTAGTTTATCAATATTTATTTACTGCCCCATTGGATAGAGAGAGAAACAGAGACACGGAATCAAGTATTTATTTGTCTTTTACAGCTGCTTGCAAGAAAAAGCTGTGTGTAATGTGTTAAAAAAGAGCGAAGGGTTTCAAACATAAATGTTGTAAGCTAGGAGGTACAAGCTCAAGATTTCCATAGCTTCTTAACGTAAAGTTATAGATACTGTAGTTTCTTTTCAATAGATCCTCAGTACAATCATTTGAATTAATATAACCAAAAAATCTTGATGGAAATATGTATTGAAATAGGCTCGGATAGCATGCTGGTTTTAGGGATTGCAGCCATTTTTTTCCCCAATTAATGGGATTTTAGTTTTAGAGTAAGATGGTATTCTGTCTTTAGTTCACAGTAATCAATTGTTTTGTGCATTGAAGCTAGAGAGCTACCATGATGTTCCTAGAACCCTGTAATTTGTATTTTCTTTCACTGAAATGTAAAGAAACGTGTCCGATATATAATTTCACAAGGTTTTCCTTATCAAATTTTGTGCGGGGACATACTAAACCTATGGCACTGTGATGATGATGGGGAAGTTCAGTCCCATAATTTAAAAGGTTCTGGTCTTGATACATTCAAAAACATGAACATACCATGATTTTCTCAATGTGTTGACTGAAGTAACTAATACTACCTTTTTAACAGCAATGCTAGCAGAAGTCTTCCGTGGGTCTCCATTCAACCTTTCAAAAACTGCCAAGTCCCCCAGTCTCTCTCTCTGTGCCCTCTCCTTAGCTGTTGCAATAACGACCCCCCCTCCCCTCAATATTAAAATCAACAACGATTGAAGTAACACAATAGTTGGAATCTTTAACATAATAAAATAAATGAGTTGCTTTGTTGGTATTGCAAAAATGATATTTATACTGACCAGGACACATATCGGGGCAAGTCCCTGAGATGCATGGCATGAGATCATCCTCGTCTGCAGGAATGTTCCTGATTGATACAGAGGTTAGGTTTCTCTCTATTTCGCCCTTCCTTGATGCCTGATTGAGTTTTTCACCTCCTCCAACACTGTGGTCCTTTTGCTTGATAACAACAATATTGTTTTGGGCAGCAGAAGTCCCCGGAGTTCCACTAGAATTGTCATGGTAAGCTGGGGATCTCCTAGCGTTAGAATTTCTTCTGAAACCAGAATTCTGAGGTGGCCTGTAATATGATGATAACTTGTTCTATCCTGGGGCCCTTATATTTATGTCATCGTCGTCCTTGTAATTAGATTGTTGGGCATTTGGATCTCTGAACCCTGATGATGCTGATCGCGCAGCACTACGATTTCCTCTGTCCCTCTCATTTCGATAATATCTTCCCCTTCGCCCGTTCGTCGTCTCCATATGTGAGGAACGAAGCTCTGCTTCTGTCTTCACTAAAAGCCCGACATGGTCAAAACTTCGACATATTTTCAGTAGATAAGGTTTATTTTCAGTAATTTACTCAACCCACTGGAGCACTTTGTGATGCGCCCGTTATTGCTGCGAGGTCCGTCGAGTTGCAGAGGGTCAGAACATGGCAGTCTCGTGGGCGGTCCGTCGGGTTGCAGAGGGTGGGTTAGAACAGAGGGCGAGCACGGGAGCGGAGGTATTTTTGAAAATCAAAAATTGGTTAATTGGCGCGGCGCGAGGGAATGGGTCCGGTGAACGGGCGTGATCCGCGACGCCGGAAACTGATCGGAAGAATGCCCACGAATGCATGTATGGGCGCATGACTATTTTGACATACATGCTACAGCCAGTCTCCATAAGGGCATTTAATGCCCTATGGCAGGCTGGTTAGCTCTTGCCGAGCATGGGAGCGGAGGTATTTTTGAAAATAAAAAATTGGTTAATTGGCGCGGCGCGAGGGAATGGGTCCGGTGAACGGGTGTGATCCGCGACGCCGGAAACTGATCGGAAGAATGCTCACGAATGCATGTATGGGCGCATG
>APFE031614748.1:95038-116037 GCA_000404065.3 Pinus taeda | reverse complement strand
ATAAAAATAAAATATTGATTTACATAAAAGTAAGATTTTATATTTCATCTTTCATGCTTCATAGGTATCCACTCTCCACGATTGATCTAAATCCAAAAGAGATTGAGATATAAATCCAAACGGTATTCCAAAGGTCAAACCTGATGGAGATTTCGCACACTTTTGTTGAATTCATATCTATCGAGCTCAGTTGTGGAGACCTCGACATTTTTAATACAGGCTTATTAGTTTGTGCAATTTGGACCAAGAATGTTTGCAATCCCAAATATCTCATGCACGTCTTTTCTTTTACATTCCTTGAACCATGAGAATGAGATATTTTGGCAGAATTAAAATGATTGGTAACTCTGAAAATTACAGTATATAAGGTGCCGAGGATCAGAGAAAGAGAAATGGGTGCAAGAATTAGGAATGGATACCGAAAAGTCAAATCGAAATGCCAAGAAAAATGAAGTTCCGCATAGTTTATATGAAGGAATTGGTATGTAAATATGGGTTTACGAATTCATTTTTTTGTTTGTCTAAGTGGCATGTATGTTGAATAGGCAATATGAGTATTTATGATATTATTTACTAAATACATTGTTAAGTAAACAAAGATATGATATTATAGAATTATATAAGTTCTCCTTATCGTTTAGCTTGAAATAAATAATGGAAAGATAAAATAAAAGAAAAAAATATTAAATATGGATTTATATTTAATATGTCAAGGAAATATTCATAGAGTAAGGTATTAGTATTTTTATTTTAAAGGTAAAGATTATAATTTCGAATAAGGTATTAGTATTCTTATTTTTAAAGATAAAGATTACAATTTCTTATAGCAGTGATTACAAAAAATTTCATGTCATCTTGAAACTACATAGATATATAGTTGTCTTTAAGAGGACCTCATTACATGGGCTAAAGAATCTATCACTAATACATGAGCCACAACATTTTTACTTCAAGTAAATTTGTTTTTATCTTGAAATTTCCACCTCTTTTAATTGCTATCATAATTTCAGCAATCTCCACTTCAAAAAAAATCACATGATACCCTGCCTAAACCCCTTCATCACCTTTTCTACAAGTCAAGAGAAACCTAACACCATATGGTAGTGTCTCTAACAATATTATTTTTGTAGGCACATTTGCACAATTTGTTGAGTATGAAATTTCTTAAAAGCTACTCCACCTCAATTAATAACTTTTCTTACAACATAACATTCAATATCAATATGCTTGGTCATAATATGATAAGTCAGATTAGTAGCCAAATGTATACTACCTTAACTACCACACAATACATTCACCTTGCCTTGCACTTTTCCAAACTCACCCAATACACCTTTTAACCAAATTTGCTCCTTGCATATGTGTGAGATAACTATATATTCTACCTCGATAGTAGATAAAACGTTTGTTTTTGCAACTTTAATTTCTAACAAATAGATCCTCCAAGAAAAGTATATACATAACCTAAAGTAGATTTATTTTGTCCAAATCACTTGCAAAATATGAATAAACTTAACCACACAAACTAAATCACTACAACTATTATAGGTGATACACTAAACTCTGGTGCCTCAAAGATATTGACACACCCATTTCACTTTTTTTCTCAATGTTTTATGCTTGAAATTTCCCATGTATCTACTCACAACATCATCCAAATGTCAAATACCTAGTTTTCTACATACCATTACAAACATTAAACTTCATAAGTCTATGCTAGCATAAAATATATGAGACATACAATCAATTTTTTTAATACTAGGAGACAAACTTGAATAAAAATAAAAATGGGAAGCCAAGGGGATATTTAAATATTTCTCACTATTCATACCAAATTTCACGCGTTTACTATTTTTCATGCCTTTATGTATTTCTATGCCCCAAAAATAGTTTTGTTTCTCTTAGATCATTCATATCAAGAGTCCATCCAATTAAGTCTTTAACTTTTCAATCTTAACCATACTTTTTCTTGCTATAATCATATCATCAACATATAATGCCAAGATAATGAATATACCATTTTTCTAATTTTTTAAGTGAACACAATGATAATATTGACCCTTTGTAAAAACATTTCTCATCACAAAGGAATCAAATTGCTTGTAGCATTATTTACGAGATTGCTTTAGGCCATAGAATGAATTCTTGACTTTGCAAACAAATATTCTTTTGTGATCTTCAAATAACCCTTGTATATGTTCCATATATATTTCCTCATCCAAATCTCGATGTGAAAACAATGTTTAAACATAAAGATGCTCTAACTAAAGATCATGTAAAACAAATGGGGCTAATACTAGACATAGGTGATTCATATTGTTGACTAATATCTTACAATGTTCACTCATAAGTGGGACTTTAAAATTATGAAAATAAAGTTAGTATATTGTAGGGATTTGGTGGAGGTTGAAGGTATTAGGTGTTTATAAGTATTAATGGTCATAAAAGTGATATATAGTAAAAATACGGGCTTGTTTTAATAGAAAGATGTATTGGTGGGGGGTTTGAATATATATTTTGGTAGGTATTTATCAATACCTATAGAAATCATAGAGGCTTCATTCAATGAACCTCTGACATATCGCATGCGTTCGTGGCATACTAAACAATACCCTTATTTTGACTACATATTGGAAAATACCTCTAAAAATGACATTATTTAACCTCCTAACAATATGAAGCCAATACACCTTCCCAATTTAAAAAACCCCTACTTTCACTATATATTGTAGGTATCTATTTTTTCATTAACATTATTTATACCCCTTTATATTTTTCATTAAATTTGAGCTCCATCTTTTATGCTTCCCAATATAAAAATCCTTTACGCCCTATTATATGCTCAATATATTATGTCACTTTTTCCTCAATCTATATCCCCCAATATGAATTCATGTGGTATGGTATTTCTCCCCTAGAGAAGCCCCTGTGACAAAAGTTAGGAGTATTATTTAATATTCCAGGATTGCACGTACTATGTCACAAGTTCACTAAGTTAGACCCCATGATACTACACAAATAGAAACATTCTTAAAAGTAGTGAAAATATTTCTTAGAAAGCAATACCCTTCATTTCAAAATACCTTTTATGATCCATAAATTGTTGTAGATATTCTATTAGACAGTTCATCATAAAAGATCTAATGAAAATACTGAAATATGAAATCTATACTATGAGAGTTAATTTTCCTAACATTTCTAGATTTATTAAATTATTATTTTGTTCTTACACATATAGTATATAAAATGTAGAAATAACTCAAAATTTGCAGCTGATAGTGAATTTGGACCAAAAAAAATAGACACAAATTTCTTCTACTCAATTTGTGGAAGTGAAAACATACAGTAGAAACACGTGCAATCATTCAATCATAAAGAACACAATATTTACTGGGGAACCCAACTGGGAAAATCCCCTCCTCTGTTTCTATTATATCTTATGAGAAAAATGATCTATTACAATGACAGCTTCAATCCCTCAAGCTCAACTTTCATTGCAATCCTCCTTTCTCTTCTCTAGCCAATGGTTAGCCAAAATAGGCCTCTTGCTTCCTCCTATTTCCTTGCGCAATTCCTGCTCCTAGACAATAGGTAAACCTCTGATTTCCTTTCACAAATCCCAAGAGAAATGGCTCACCTACTCAACGCAAACATTGTACACTCACTAGTATATAATAATGATTATAATTACTCCTTTTTCATCCACTCTACTAGGCAATTGGAATTACATGCACGACTAAGGATATTTCCTGTAAATTGACTAGTTAATTGAGAGATCAATGAGTTTACAACAATTACAACTACTCAACTAAACTCATACTAACTATATTCTAGACTAGAGCTCAGATAACAAAGTTTCACTAAATATAACTCCACTAGATAGCTATATCTTAACAATCAACTCATGCACAACTCTACTTCTTTCCCACAAAATTGATTTGAATTACTTATTTGAGTGATTTGGCCATGCCACTCTTGCTAACTACAACTCAAGTCATCCCGCTGAAGAGGAAATTATAATTTCTCCATTTGACTAAGGAACAAGTCAAATGAAGCCTTTTCTTGTTTTGATTTAACATAAAATGCATAGAAATAGAAAATAGATAAAAAAACAATAACTCCCAAACGTCACAATTATATCAATATATGACCAGGGGAACCATTTTGGGAGAAAACCTGGTTGGAAAGTGATATTTCTCTACTCTCTCCTTTTCTGAATGGATTTGGTGCAAATAAAAAGGAGTAACTCTTATGGCCAATGAACTACTACATAACACAAACGCTCTTTGTTCTTCCTTCTCCTTATCCACTCTTAGCTTCTTTGCTCTATTGTGGAGAAAAATGCACTATAATATAATTGAACCACTTTTCCTCTACATGACCCAATTATAACACAATCCAATATCCAACTAGGGGTTAAATTTGACCATTTTAGCCATCAATATGAGTTAGAACTTGACATTGTCATTTTTAATTCATAATTACCATGTTTCTATCCCATTTTTCATCAGCGACAAAGTTTTCTATGACATCCTTTTGAATTATGGTGGTCAATCATCATAGGTCAACCTTTCAGAGGTATAATTTATATGTCTAAACTCATACTGGCACCATTTTTTCACTCTAAGAAAGGTATTCACGTCTATAATAATGTTAAAAGGTGAAACACATAAGAATGACATTTTTATTGCTACAAATGTCATTTAAGGCCTCAAACTATCCCCAAAAGGTATTTAACTGCAGTTCTCCAAACTAGAACCTTCCACTAAAACAACTCTTGAAAGATGATTTCTTTGATTTTTCCACCCTAAAAGAATTGATGTGGATGATAAATAATATAATGACCTAATATAAATCATATCTCCCAATTTTATGGGAATTTTGTCCCCAAAACGTTTTACAAAATGAGGTGAGAGAATTTTTTTCTTTACATTCTACTTGGATTACCATTTAGCCTTGCCTAGAACTTTCCCTTTCAACACAATCTTCCAAACGTCATGTCACCCCAATATTTTAGTTCTATATCTATTCTATAAAATTGTATCCTCTATCAACTATTCATGAGCATTTGGTGCTAAATATTCTATAGAAGGTAGTAATTTCTCCTCTCCTTGATTTGTCATGGAAGGCTGATAGTGTTTCATATTTTCCACATTCACTACATAGTAAATTTTCATGTATGGGGGAATACTAAGCCTATTGGTGTTATCTCCAACCTTTCTCACTATCTTAAAGGAACCATATCATATAGCCTTGATTTTCTTACTAGGACTCTATAGCCTCTCCTTGTTCAAATGGAACCACACTCTATCTCCCACCTTGAATAAATTCTTTTCTCTATGGTGATCATGCTTGGCCTTCTACTTTTCTTATGAATTCTTTGTCTCTCATCTACTTGTATATGAATCTTATTGATCTTCTCCACAAATGTCCCGTCCCTTACAATATACACTGTAACATCCCACCCCACTCCTTCTTGCTCCCTATATGGAATATCCAAAGGTGAAGGTGGAAAATATCCAAAGCAAGTTTCATATGGGGAGTTACTAGTAGAAGTGTGGACTACTTTGTTATGATAGTGTTGTATATATACCAAAATTTCATCCCAAGTATTAAGGTGCTTCAGATTGCAACACCTCAAAAGCTACACTAAACTCCTATTAACTACTTCCTGTTGCCCATCTCTCTATGAGTGGAATGTTATACGCCTCTTAATATTTGTTTCTATATTCTCACACAATTTAGTCCATAAAGAAAGAAGAAATATTGTGTACCTATATGGAATATGCTCCTTGTTGCCTCAAGGTACACCCAGAACCATTAAAAAAAAATTGATGCTTTTGTCCCATTGATGGTATTTTTATAGGTCATGATAATAGTCATCTTGTTGAAATTGTCAATTACCATGTACACATAGTCATGTCCCTTATTGGTTGTTTTTAAATCTTGAACAAAATCCATGGAAATGATTCCCAAGAACAAGTACGTACAAATAAGGGATGATATAGATCCTATTTATTGTTATCAATTCTTGTTGGTATAACAAAGCATACATTCGCTTATGAACTTAACTACATGTTCTTGCATCATTGGCTAGTATATCTACCTTTGTAAGTTGGTCACTATTTTTCCTACAGCCAAATTCCCTACAACCATGGAGGTGTGAGCCTCTTTGATTAACTATAGTCACGTAACTTTAGGAACACATAAATGATCCAACCTATAGAGTAACCCATTCTATAGATTATAGTCATGGTGTTATCACCTTCATGTGTATGAATTTAGCTCTCTAATTATTGAAATGCCTCCTTGAAGTCCTCGTTTTCTATGTATGCCTCTCTGCATGCGTCATGGGTGAACTGATCCATGTGCATTATAGTTACCATGGTTGTGATATTTTATGTGGTTGGCCTTGAAATCATGTGAACCAACTTGTTTTTGTTGTGTTTCACGTACTTGACGACTAAATGAAATTGTCGATCAAACCCCATCCACTTATAATTCTTAGTCTATTGTAACTTACACTTAGCCTATAGGTATTGAGGCAACTAGTGATATGTGTGGATTACTATCTCCTTTCCCATCATATAATGTTTCCACTTTTTGATATCATATATTAGAGCATAGAGATCCTTCTCATAGGTAGGGTAATTGGGAAGTACCCCATGAAATACCTATGAAACGTAGCATAACTTGTCCAACCTATAGTGTAACACACTCTAAAGATGATAGTAATTATACTATCACCTTCATGAACATGACTTTGTATCTACAATTATTTAAATGCCTTCTTGAAGTCCTCATTCTCCATGTATGCCTCTTTGCATGCATCATGGGTAAAATGTTCCATGTCTGTCAAAGTTCCAATAGTTGTGATATTTGATGTGGGTAGCCTTAAAATCATGTTAACCAACATGTTTTTGTTGTGCTTCATATAATTCATTACTAAATGAAAATTCTATAAGAACCCCATCCAATTATAATGCTTAGTCTATTGTAACTTACTATGGGCTATAGGTATTGTAGAAACTAGTGATATGTGTCGATTACTATTCCTTACCCATCAAATAGTGTTTCCACTTTTTGACAACTTATAATAGGGTATATATATCTTGTCATAGGTAGGGTAGTTGAGAAACACCCCATGAAATACTTTTGAATGGTAGCATACAAGCATTCCTCACTACATGAACACCACTTCCATAATATACCCACTTGTATTTGTCTCCACTTCTAAGGGATGTTGTAAGTTTAGTAATGCAAGAAATAATGCTTGATTGACCTTATTCTTTAAGCCCTCAAAGGAATTTTTCTGAATATTTCCCAACTTTAAACTCTTACAACTCACATTTATGGCTTGGAGGTACTACTACTGAAAATTAGGCTACAAATTTCCTCAGATGTTATATTGCCCTAATGAAAGTCCTAACCTTAGAAACCTTGGTAGGAACCAACCACTTCATCATGGAATCCATCTTAGCAGAATCTAACTTTAACTCTCCTTCATCAATCACATATCCTAAATACACCAAATATTATTGTACAAAATCACATTTCTTGATATTTTCTAGTAATTAGGGCTATCTTGAATATCTCTAGCATCTGCATTAAATGTGATATGTTCCTTGACTAGGTACAATTATAGACCAATATATCATCCAAATACACAATAAAACATGAATCTAAATATGGTCATAATATGTCATTCATTAATGTCGTGAATGTAGATGGTGCATTACATAAACCAAATGGAATGACTAATCACTCACACAAACCTTGTATGGTTTTAAAAATGATTTTATAGATATATTCTTCTTTGACTTGAACTTGGTAATATATTGATTTTAATTCTATCTTGGTGAAGTATTTTAATCACTACAACTAATCCAATAGATCATTTATCCTTGGTAGGGGGTACCTACTCTTGAGCATTTTATTCAATGCCTTGTAATAAATGCACGTTTTCCAAGTCACATCCTTCTCAAAAACAATTATGATGGGTGACACACACGATGAGGTACTTGGCCAAATAATAAATTACTCCAACAATTGTTTTTTGTTTTCTTCTATGTAAGTCTGAATTCTATTACTGTAACATAATAATACACTGAGGCTTTGGCCTCTATAGGTCAGTGCCAAGGTTCAAGGCATAAAGCATCAAAGCAAGATTGAGACAGCTCAGAGATGGGAAACCAGTCCAGTCCAAAAAATAAATTTGCAAAAATGAACTTGCTGCCCAAGCAAGGGAAACCAACAAATGAAAAAAGTAGCTAGCATAAATTTAAAAAATGCACAAAATAATCCTATTGATGTGATTTTCGAAAACTTGAAACCCGAAGACGCGTGGTGAGTCATGTGTCATGCTGTGCTGGCGAGTCATGTGTCATGTGGTGTTGACGGGTGTTCTTCGATGATGAAACACTTGTATGCATCCATGTCGTCCTATTCCTGTTGCAACGCACCCATGTTGCCCTTCACCTAAGGATCACGTTCTTCTCCTCCACAGTAGTCTTGTCCTGAGGATTATCCCTCTTCTCCTTTGCATAATGTGGGTGGCCATCGTTGCTGGCTGGCTCCTCGTAGGTTGGGCATCCATATTCGTTGGCTAGCTCCTTGTGGAAGGTAGTTGATATGGTGGCTTTTATGAGTGGTTGGTTCAGGGAGCAACAATCGATGAACTGGGACGAGTGAAGGGGTCGCTGTGAGCTAGAGGGGATCTCAGAGGTTAGAGAGGCGATTTGCGAAAGTTGGGAGTGGAGAGCTCGTGAGCAACCTCTGCCACTGTGAGTGTCTGGATGGCAGTTTGATCCAATGGGGAGGAGGAATCTGAGGCTAGTGATGGTGGAGAGTGAGGTAGTCTACCTCTGTTACTCCCTCTTCTGCTCCACATTATATGGCGAAGCCGGAGCATGATGATGCGAGGACGAAGAGAATTTCTATGAGAAGTCGACACTGAGAATTGAGAGGTCTCAATAGGTTCAGAGGTTAGCTCAAAGGTAGAAAGTTTAGCAGGCTTAGAATGGAGAATAAGGTTGGAGATAAAACTCTATGAATAATGATTACAGAGACCAAAATCAATGCAACATAGAATGCTACAGTGCCTGCCCGTAGCAGTGCGTGAGCTTGGTTCCACAGTAGCCAGGGGACAATGGCAGTTTAGAGGCATAGATTTAGAGACATAGGAGGTGGAATGTAAATTACTTGAGGGTGCCATTATGCAGAGCCGATGCTGCTAGATGTGGGCGCGCTGATTATAGTGCCAACTTAAATGCCATTTACTACTGTTGTAATTTAGTTTTATGGCTTTGTGTGCGGGTATATGGATGGCCAGGTGGCAAAGCCACTTACCTTCCTGTTCCCTTGCCAGTAATTCAATTCCAACACACACCCACATCCGTGAGTTGTGCTTCTTTGTGCACCAGGTTAGTACATTCATGTAGTTGAGTTATATCATTTAGGATGTTGAGGGATCCTGATTGGAGTACCTGATCATGGTCTACTCCTGTATTTGCCAAAAGATCAACAACCTTTTTTCCCTCTCTCTTGACATGAATGAAAGTGATAGCTCTCCTATTTTTTATCCATTTCTCTTTTAGTTCAAGATGAGCCTCCAATCTCCAACTAGTAGCTACTTTCGAAGTCGGGGTCCCATTTGCATTTGGGCAGCCATGTTGATGAGGATTTGGGAGTCCCCTTTTATTATAACAGGGTGAAAATTATGTTGATGAGCCAGACACATTCCTTGCCATAATCCTTCTAGTTCTATTGAATTATTCGTATCCTTTTGAGGCCCCATCGAAGTTTAGTTTGACCACATTTTTTGGATGGGGATTCAATTGAGTAGGCGTCCTAGTAGTGGTTGTGGATATGTTGTGATCATCCTGTACCTGTGGAATCCGTATATTCGAATTTTCCCAAATATTCTATTCCTATGCCTAAGTGAGGAGGTCCTCTACTCGCCATTTCTGGAGAGCCAAGGTTTCTTGAATGTTCTGGCAGAGGTTGCTCCAAATGATTTCCAGGGGAGTACTTTGGTTTTTAAAAATTCTCTTGTTTCTTTCCTTCCAAATTGTCCATAGAAGTAGACCCAGTAGGATTATCCATAGAGAATTTAGAAGCTTGTTGTTATAGGGAGAAGAGACCCAATTATGAATGGTACTTTTAATATCCCCTGAAATTCTACAAGTTCTTTGACAACTGAAGGTGAGTTTTTCCCATAATTGGTTGGCTAGGTGGCAAGAATCCATGAGGTGCTGAATTGTTTCGCTTTGCTACTTGCAATTTGGATAGTATGAGGGTCCTTGGAACCCTATTTTTATGATATTGTCCCACATAAGAATTCTTTTATGATATAGCAGCCAAGTCAAGGTAGAAACTTTGGGCCATATTCTAGTGGTCCATAAGCAAGTCCAAATGGGATCTACTGGTACCTGTGTTTGTAGCATCAACCCATATGCTTCCTTTGTTATGAATATCCCCCTCGGGGTGTATCCCCATCTTGAAATATCTTTCTTATTTGTATATTTGATTTTCCTATTGGTGAGCTCCTTGTGCATTTATTTATAGTAGTCTTCCGTTTCTTGATGAATGATCTGTTCAACTTTTTTCCATTGCCTAAATCCTTGATTGATGTGTTGAGTCTAGTGCTGAGAGACTTTGTCATTTTGGTTGATATTATTTCCTTCAATATTTTGAGGAGGGATAACATCTAAAATTTTGGGTCGTTGTTGCCATGAGTCAACCGAAAATCTGGCAGTTCCACCATCTCTTATCTCCCAAAAATTGTGTTGTTGTATTAGCGCTCTATGCTATTTTCCTGCATTCCAAATTAGAGAGCCTGCATCCGTATTGGTGATTCTGATTAACTCTTTCAGCGGTCTATTATTCACACATTTTGCAGTCCATAATTTGGCCCTCGACGTGTGTGGGCTTGATACCCATTGCCACCATAATCTTGCTCCCATCAATGCATTACTGTGTTGAGGATCGCGCAGTCCAAGACCTCCCTTCATTTTTGGTGTGCAAACTTTCAATCAATTTACTAGTGCCCATTTGCGATTTTGCATTGAGGATCCCCAGAGAAATTTGTGCTGCATGTCTTTGATCTTTTTGAGCACCCATTTCGGCACTACGAGAACTGAGAAAAGGTAGAGAGGCATATATTGTAGTACAAATTTGATCAGAACAAGCTTGCTTGCCATATTGAGGGCTCTGTAAGTCCATAGAGATAGGTGGCCTTCAATTTTCTCTAGGAGAAGCTACCAGGATGTGTGCTTTATTGCCGAGTCTATCAATAGTGCACCCAAGTATTTGGAGGGAATTTTTGCCATGGAAAAGCCTATGATTCAAGAAATGACTCTTTGGGTTGCAGGGGGAGTGTGAAAGAATAAAATTTGAGATTTAACAATATTTATAGTGGTTCCTGAAGCCAGAGAGAATGTGTCTAGCAAGGCTTTGATTGAATGAGCTTCATGGACTGAGGGGTGCCCAAACAACATATTATCATCCACTAATTGTTGATGAGTGATGGCAGTGGTTCCATGGATAGAAATGCCTCTGAGGTCTTGGGAGTGAAGAGCATGCTTTATAAGGTGACTTAAGCCTTCTTCCATTGGGGCAAAAAGAAAGGGAGAGAGGGGGTCACCTTGACGAATTCCTCTAGAAGGGGAGAAGGGGCGTGAGGGGACACCATTAACTAAAATGGAGAAGAAAGTGGAGGATATTAAATTCATAACCCGTCTGACCCAAGTCGGTCTGAAACCAAAGGCAGTAAGCATTTGTTTTATGTAAGTCTAGCTCACTTTATCAAATGCTTTAGATAAATCAATTTTGAGAAGCATATCTACATGTTTGTTGTTCTTTAAGGAGTGAATGATCTCATGAGTCAGGATTATGCAATCAAGGATTTGACGGCCCTCCATGTATCCTGATTGTTCCTGCGAGATGAGAAATGGGAGCAGTGGTTTGAGGTGGTCGGTGATGACCTTCTAAATGATTTTATATATAACATTACAGAGAGCGATGGGTATGAACTTCTCTAGAGTGCTTGGCTGTTCTTCTTTGGGGATGAGAGATATGAATGTAGCATTTAGAGAAGGAAGAAGCCAATGCATAGTTCTAGATTCATCTACAACCTTCCAGACCTCCATTTTGATGAGATCCCAGAAGTGATAGAAGAAGTTGGAGGTGAAGCCATCAGGTCCAGGGGCTTCCCCATCTTTCAGTTGAGCCGATGCTGATTCTACTTCCATCACAGTGACTAGTCGAAGTAATAACTGGTTGTGCTCATCTGTAATGATTTGTGGTATATGATGGAGAATTTCGTTGATAGCAGGTTGTCTATCTATTGGCAGCTCTTGATGTGCCATTTTAAAATGTGTAAGGATCTCTCTCTCAATGTCTTCACATTTTTCCAGTCATTCTGCCTGTTGATTATGAAGATGTGCAATGGTGTTATGCATTATTCTCTGGATATTTGTTCTATGAAATAATTTGGTATTTTTCCCCCTCTTTTAACCATTTGATTCTTGATTTTTGTTTCCAAAGTATATCCTCTTGCTTCCTTCTTTATTCTAGCTATGTGAGGAGATCTTGTTCTTGATTTACAAGTGTTTCGGTTCTGTCGCCTTCAATAATTTTCTGCTGGAGTTCAATCATACTTTGCTCGAGCATTTTTTGACCATGAAAGATGTTGCCGAAGGTGGAGTGATTCCATTGCTTGATTTGATTTTTAAGATTCTTTAGCCGGTGTTGGAATTGAAACATGATTGACTCTTCAGGAGGAGTGAAGTTTTCCAAAGCTGAGTTGACTATATTTTTTAAATCTGGATGTGAGAGCTAGAATGCTTCAAATCGGAAAGGTTTCCTGATTGAGTCTTTGGGTCTTGTCCATTGAAGTGAAATGGGCCAGTGATTTGAGCCTAACAGGGGTAGGATTGAAGCTATGATGTTGCCTACCAGATGTATGGCATTTTCTAAAATTAGAAATCTGTCTAGCCAAGAAGAAATTTGTTGAGATCTCGATCTTTTGTTATTCCAAGTGTAGATACCATTATTGAATGGCAAGTCTATCAGCCAGTTATTTTGTTGCCAACTTTACTCTGTCGCCTTTTTTTCTCCTCCAGTTTAGTAATCATATTGAAGTCCCCACTTGTGATCCATAGTGGGTGTGTTCTTGTGGAATTGAGAGCTTCCAACGTGTTTATCAATGCACTCTTTTGCATGGAGTCTTGAGGGAAGTATACATTTGTCAGATGACCATGTATATTTGTTCCTATGATGTGAAAAGTAGCCTATATAAGATGGTGGGAGGCATGAAACTCTGTGAGTGAAATATTTTGTGTATTCCAAGTGATAGCAAGCCCTCCCAATGCACCATATGCATCTACCGTAATGGTTTGGCATCCTGGCCAAGATTTAAATAGAATAGAGCCCAATGTGCTATAGTGGTATTTTGTTTCCTGCATGAAGAATATGTGGGGTTTTTCACGTTGTATCATGCTTTTGATGATTCTGTATTTCCCAGGACTGTTGAGTCCTCTTAAATTCCATGAGTTGAGCCTGATGGTTGACCAGTGGGTAATGCTCTGTAATACTTGGTCGGCTTGGAGCATCTGCCTGACTCCACTAGCATTTCCCCAATGAGGATGGTGCGTTGTAGATATATCTTTCTGCCCATTTTCTTTCCATCTTTGTTTGTGTGTTTCCCATCCCAGCTGCTTCCTGGTTGTATGCCCAAGGTCCTTTGCTAGTTATTATCAGGAAACCTAGTGTCTATGCAGAGCTGCTAGTCCCACTAAGAAGGGTAGATATCTTAGAAACAAACAGATTAAAGTTACTTTCGTTTTCCTTTATGAGAATTATATAGGAGAGGAGAAAAGAATACCAATCTCAATCTTTCGCTTGGTTCCTCGCTTGTCCCTTCTCCCCTCTGACGGATCTTTGCTGCTCCTTCCTCGGTTATCCCACTTCGAAGAGTACCTATAAAGTCAAAGTAGCATAATACCTTCAAAGTACAGAGATCTACAATCATAAACAATATGGGACCAGATATATATTGACCACACAAAGGCATATATCATCAAACATACAAGAATGTGGAGGAAAACTTGAATAAATTTATTGATATAAAGATTAGAAGATAGGATTACAACCCATTGATCTCACCTAGCGTCATCCCCCTAGCATGAAAGCCCTTCTTCACCTCATGAAAGGCTTAGTTCACCCAACACTATGATGTTCCACCAGGAAACCAACATCACTTCCTTACAAGATACAAGATTCCAACCTTTGGATCTCTGGGATGAGGGATCCATATATAGATGATTGCAGGGGGGTGAGTCGGCTTCTGGGATTTTGATTAGTGTCCTCTCTTTGATAGTCCTTGATTCCACTTGGAGATTCATGATCTCTTACTCATCTCTGGGTGAATTCATAGAGGCAAGTGTCACAGGAGAAGTTTCTGGAAGATTCCATGATCATCCACCTTGCAAACTGTCTCTGCCGTTTGTCTACTCTCACCCATCGCACTGTATAGAAGAGATTTTTAGTATGCATCACACTTTTTTCATGTGGCAGGTGAGATGCATCGTACCCTTTGCATTGAGTAGTCTGTATGGTCCAGTTTTGACCAGTTCTGAGCAGTTTTCTGTGGAGAACTTCTGGGAGATTATGTAATCAGCTAACCTTGTTCCTTTAGGGTATGAAACAACACTTTTAGGGACTCAGAAGCCCTTGGTTTATAGACATATATTATTGGGGTTGCAGTGCCCAAATATGTCTATAACAGTTGCCCCCTAAAGCATGAGGTCAAAAATCTTTTGATGTCGGGTGAAATGCTTTATCTTGAGGATCTGAGATTTTTCGAACTGGAAGGTGACCTGTAATAAGATACAATACAATACATTATCTTCATAACATTTTCATGATCTAGCTGAGGCGGTAATTCCCATGCTCAGCTTTATAAATTCATTTTCATATACATAGGACAGACGACCGTATGTGTGCCAGATTGATGATTCTGATAGAGCCATCATCCTTTGATTCAGATGATCATCTGTGCAACAATGATGTACATTTGATGTCTTTATTTTCCTGAATATATTGCAGCCCGGATGGATGAAACTAGATCTGGGGTCTTCAATCTCATCCAATCTTCACCCGAAGTACAAGTCGATCCATGTGAAAAATGTTCTGGAGTCGAACATGGAAAGACATCGCCTGATTACCAGCCAATGTTGTAAGTTGTTAACAGGCATGAGAGGAATCACTGATAATGATGATGACCCTCAAGGTACTATAATAAGGGTAAGTTGTTTGTGCCAGTTGTATAATAAGGATGTCTCATTGATAGGTTCCATTTTTATGGAGCTTGCACCACTCGAAGCTTTGCTCCGTATCCTTTCTTTGTGTCAGCTAGGAATGACCAATCCTACGAGTTTAAAGGGTTGAGAATCTACAAACTAAGAAAATAAATGGTCACTCTTCACTTGCATTCAAAAAGGTTTGCATGTCCCTAGGTATAGTGAAATAGAGTTTCCAGGCTACCATATGGAAGTTCTCGCATTTGCAAGATAGTTTCCATCCGCGTAGCAGACAGAAACACTTCCCAGCTTAGTCCATTTGGAGAAAGGTGATTCTAGCTCCAACCACCTAACCTTGATGAGGGAATATTATTCCGATCTAATCCCATCTTCCTAAATGGATGGGTGTCAGACTAGTCATATATCCTTTACGGAAACCTACCCTATACCTAAATTTTCCCTGCCAAAGCAGACCAGGGTGCATGCCCCCTGGGTTTCAGTCATGGCCACCGAATTACTTGCGCTCTTCAGGTGGACGGACTGGAGATTGATGAGACATTCCTTGCGTGAAAATACTAGTTAGGGATGTCATTTGACTATTAGCTATGTGTGAGCCGGGGAATGAAAGCTGGTCTACGAGTTGGACCACTTGGCCTTCATGCAGAAAACAAATTGCTCGAAAGAGTGAGGAGACAATGGCTTCCATCCTATAAATATAGTCATGCCCAAGGAGTAGATTATAATATAAAGGTCCTTGGACTACCATTATGTTTAGATACACAGTTTTCCCTCTCAAAGTTATTGGAAAACTTGGAAGGATCCCTAATGGTCGACTGGTTCCTTTGTCGAAGCCTGTTAGATTTCACATCTTAGGCAGAAGCGATGGCAAACCAAGCGCTTTCCAAGCAGTTGAGGAAATGATACTCAGAGAAGCCCCTTCAGCTATGATGGTACCGACCATCACCATTCTATAAACTTGTACAATGATTCAGAATGGTACATTAGACAGTAAATGGGGTCTACCTAGTAGATTCCAATCAAAGGAAACGACTAGGTTTCTCGGAGGTGGGACCGAATAAACGAGCGGATATGACTCTGACGAACTTCCTCCCTGCGGTAGAGGAATGGGTAGATTGCCCCCATGTCCATTGGGGTCGGTGTTTACGAAAATAATTTGAATAGTGTCATTCTCATTCTGTTCGGTGACTGTATCATCTGAAGATGGACCTTCCGAATACAAGACCAGGTCAACTGCCGCCTCAAACTTTTGACTTTCATTTGGTGTGGATTCAGAGGGTTTATCTTGAATGATAGATGCTTCGACCGAACAAAAAGTTATTTCAGTTGGATTTTCAACTAGTGATGGACTCGGCAAGAGCTTCTTGTACCTAGGAGGAAGCCGTAGCGGTGAAGCAGGACGGTTATCCAAGACTCTTTTAGCTTCGTCTAAGAAGGGACAACGGTGGATGGCATGATCACCTTCACACAGTCTACAAGGAAATTTTCATTTTCCTTTCTGTCCAGAGACTTCGTTTTCACTAGTTGATGGTGTACTCTCAACATGATCGTCAGAGGTTGATGACACCGGATTGTGCAAACGACGAGACTAGTCCCTTAAGATTCAAGGGATGTAAGGACAATATCGATGATAGTGGTCTCCTTTGCAAATGACACATGGAGATTTAGGCTTGGATGGTGAAGTGTGTGGATTCTTGCTAGATGATTCATGGTTTCCCTTTTTGTCTTTGGCTCCTTCTTCTTCTTCTCCTTCTCCTTCCCTTTCTTCTTCTTCTCATTTACTTGGTTTTTAGCTTTACCAACTTCACCAAGCGAAGAGGAAGGAGGAGAGGGAGAAACAAGTGCAACAAAAGGTTGGGGGGTAACTCTAGTATCATCTAGTTGCTGACTTTATTGCTCAAGAATTGTAGTGGTTTGAACAACAGAGGTCGAGAAGAGCCATATTGGCAAGTCAATTTTCAGTCCTGGGAGGGACAATATGGCCATATGAGGTGCACCAACATCTCCCCAAGGGGAGAAAGGACTAGGATTTCCTCCAAGGGGAAACCCTTGGTTGGTGGACTCCATTTTCCTCAACCTAAGACCAATGAGGGAACAATGACGTTATTCTGATTAAAATAAATTTTATGATGCTTTGACACAACTTGCTTTTTCAATTTTTAAGAGTCGAGAAAAAGCTAAAGATGACTCTAGTTGCCTTCAATTTTTAATAAGCTTGAAGTCACAAGTGCTCAGATGGACATTTTCCTTTAAGGAGTCTGAAAAGGAATGAAAGAGTCTACTCTAGAAATCTAGACAGAGGGATTACCAAACCAATCGAAAAATTGCAGAATACGTTTTATGGTACTGCAATCAATCTTCCCAAATGTTGTGTTCAATGCATTGCGATCGATAGGGCAGCAGACACGGCTTCCTAAGGATAAAGGATATAGCCTATTGTGGTCTCCCAATATATAATTGACGATACATGGGAGCACAAGTTCATACTAGCACTTGTCGTCTCAAAGAGGAGGAATCACCCAACCTACAATGAAAGCGATAGTTACCAGGTTTTACAACGCCGAAATACGTCTCTAGCCTAGACTTCTAAATGTTGTGCGTTAGGTTCCAAAGCGTTTTTATGTTCATTGAATTTATTTTACAGTTGATCTTTCTTAAGAAGTTTTCCTTTCAGGTTCACCACGTGATGTAGATATACAATTCCTAAAATGCAATCTAAGATGATAAACAATCATTTAATCTTCTTTTTGCAATGAAAATCTTAGCTACTAAGGAAAGAGAAGTGGGATCCATTCAACATAGAGCAGAGAGCACACGCTAGATGCACTGTCCTAAATCAAAATCAACAAGTAGTCTAAATGCAAATGCACATGCATGTATTTGTTTTCGCTCTTAATGTGCGAGTGACAAAAAGAATGCAAAGTACAAATCTGAATCATTTCAAGCGACAATACTAACAATTTTCTCTTCAAAAGACGAAAGGAAGATAATGACGACAATTTGCGATTTTGAATTGAAAAGTGATTTCGACACTTGAAAAACTACTAATTCAAATCAAATACAAGAGTAACAGTGTAGTTCACCATCAAGAATAGTAGGATTCTTTTCTTTGACTGAAAACGACACTTGCGACACTTCCAAATCAAAAGACGATAGTTTGATTATGCTACTTCTTTGTAAACGAGGACTGTAAATGGCGAACAATACATAAAAACATTTATAGTTCTTTGTACAATGGAGGTTGAATCATGCAAAGGAAGGGAGTTTCCACAGTGGTATATTGATCAACGACAACAAAACTCTTGAATAAAGCTGAAGGGAGTGAACAAAAAGCCAAAATCTGGAAGCAGAAGGAGTCTTATCTAATCATCGCACTTGTAACACAGGGAAAGAGTGATGCAACTCACCTACTGCACACGGGATGTGTGATGCATCTAGATTCCCAAGAGGAGAGGGTGCAATGGTCCAGGGACAAGACTTCAACTTGGTTCTTGGTCACAGTTTGCAGCTTAGTTCAAGGATTTAAGCCGAGCTAATGATAGTCAGTAAATACAAATCACAGGGGCTGATCTAATGAGGTTACTTGATCCACCACCAGGGCAATTAAGATGTTTGCAAATCAATTGTTCAGTTTATAAACAAAACCCGGAGATAGACTAAAGCAACATTGATCTACTTTGCACTTGCATAGTAAATGCAGTTCGAAGGCTAGTTGGCTTGACTTCAGGCTTTGTCTGTCGTTTATAAAGCAAACAAATATAGACAAGCAAACAAGCTATTTTCTCCCCAGTGGAGTCGCCATTTTGTTATTAGGAAACCTAGTGTCCATGTACAGCTGATAGTCCCACTAAGACAGGTAGCTATCTTAGAAACAAACAGATTAAAGTTACTTTCATTTTCCTTTATGAGAAGTAGATAGGAGAGGAGCAAAGAATACGAACCTCGATCTTCCGCTTGGTTCCTCGCTTGTCCCTTCTCCCCTCTGACGGATCTTTGCTACTCCTTCCTCGGTTATCCCACTTCAAAGAGTACCTGTAAAGTCAAAGCAGCATAATACCTTCAAAGTACATAGGTCTACAATCATAAACAATATGGGACCAGATATATATTGACCACACAAATGCATATATCATCAAACATACAAGAATGTGGAGGAAAACTTGAATAGCTTTATGGATAGAAAGATTAGAAGATAGGATTACAACCCATTGATCTAACCCAGCGTCACCCCCCCAGCCTGAAAGCCCTTCTTCACCTCATGAAAAGCTTAGATCACCCAACACTATGATGTTCCACCAGGAAACTAACAACACTTCCTTACAAGATACAAGATTCTAGCCTTTGGATCTCTGGGATGAGGGATCCATATATAGATGATTGTAGGGGGGTGAGTTAGCTTCTAGGATTTGGATTAGTGTCCTCTCTCTGATAGTCCTTGATTCCAATTGGAGATTCATGATCTCTTACTCATCCCTGGGCGAATTCAGAGAGGCAAGTGTCACAGGAGAAGTTTCTGGAAGATTCCATGATCATCCACCTTGCAATTTGTTTCTGCCATTTGTCTACTCTCGCCCATCGCACCCTACATAAGGGATTTTCAGTATGCATCGGACATTTTTCATGTGGTAGGTGAGATGCATCGCACCCTTTGCACTGAGCAATCTGTATGGTCCAGTTTTGACCAGTTCTGAGCAGCTTTCTGTGGAGAACTTCTAGGAGATGATGTAATTATACTACAACAAAACCATGTGATTAGCATCCCATTTTGCTTCCCTTTTTGCATCTAGGGACCATTTTTGGTGGTATTTGTGTCCATTTATCAAATATGGTGCAAAACGTGATGCAACGTTTTCACCGAGTTTTGCACTAAGTCTTACATCAAGTTTAGCACCAGGTATTGTAATAGGTTTTGCACTAGATTTTACACCACGTTTTATGCCATGTTTTGTGCCATCCTTTGCACCATGTTATGCATCAAGTTTGGCACTTAATTTTGTTTCACCATCTTTTGTATCCTTTATTTCATCCACTTTTTGTGCCTACACTTTCTTCAACTTTTGCATCATCTCTTGCATCTTCTTTTACATCATTTTTTAAATCATTTTTTGCATCCATTTTTGCATATTTTTTCCATCCCCTTTGTTCCAAGTTTTTCATCGAGGTTTGCGTCTAGTTTTTACATCTAATTTTGCATCTAATTTTGTTGCATTGACTTTTACATCTTGTTTTGCATCCATATTTATATCCTCTTTTTCATCTGTTATTGTGTCTACTATTGCATCCATTTTTCTTGTGCCATAATTTACACCTAGTTTGACACCTCCCTTTGCACCCTTTTTTGTTTCTAAATTTGCATCCATGATTGCATCCTCATATACATCTAGGTTTTCATTGACTTTTACATCTATTTTTAATCCCTTTTTATATCCACTTTTGTGTCAAGATTTGCATCAGGTTTTGTGTCTAGTATTGCATCAACTTTTGCATCATATTTTACATCCATTGTTGCATCCATGTTTACGCCCACTTTTACATCCCTTTTTGCATCCTATTTTTCATCTTCATTTGCTTTTTATTTTTGTATCTATCATTACATCCACTTTTGTTGTGACACAATTTGTGCCATGTTTTGTACTTACTATTATATGTTGGAAATAATACTGAGAGGGGGGGGGGGGG
>APFE031614748.1:41497-87872 GCA_000404065.3 Pinus taeda | reverse complement strand
ACTATTGCATCCACATTTGTATCCTCTTTTGTGTCCAAGTTTGCATCAAATATTGTTTATGTTTTTTGCATCCCATTTCGAATCTACTTTTACATCCACTTTTGATTCATCGAATTTTGAAACTAATTTTGTGTTCAATATTGCACCCATGTTTGGCCAATGTTTACATCCCTTTTTTCATCCAATTTTTCCTCCTTTTTGCATTCAAGTTTGTGTCTTTTTTTTTTACATTAATTGTAGTATCCACATTTGTTTCACCACAATTCATGCTAAGTTTTATGCCTACTATTGTGCTCATGTTTTCTTCCACTTTTTCATCCATGTTTGAATCCTATTTTGTGTTCAAGTTTGCATCAACTATTGCATCTAGTTTTTCATTCACTTTTGTGTCAATTTTTCTTTGCTGTTTTGCATCTACTTATGTTGTGTCCACTCATCCATATTTACTTCTATTTTTACCCCCATTTTTTTGTTCACTTTTTCATCCCTTTTCCAACACACGTCATATTTTTTTCATTGATGATATTTCTTATGACATTGAAAATTATGAACAACTAATGACAATGTCAATAATTATAACGATGATGATAATGAAGATGATGACGATGACATGAATTGTGATTGTTGTGATAATGACAATGATGATAAAGACAATGAGAGTTACAATGACAATGATGAAGATGATGCTAATGATCTTGGCCATTCTTCCCAATTTTTAAATGTTCTCATAGTCAAAATCATAATAATTATCTTTAGCCTCATCTTCCAAGTCATCATCATTATCATTATTTTCATCTTGGTCATCATCAAGAACAATAATGGCATGAATGATGATTATGATGTTCATGATGAAGATAACAACAATTATGATAAAAATTATATTAGTTATGATGATGGGGATGATGACAATTATAATGACGACGATAATGGTAGTAATGATGATGATCATCGATCATCTCTAAAAAATAAAGCTGTTATTTTTCTTGCATATATCATGTGTCCTAATAACCCTTTTCGAGCACTCGTAACATTTTTTAGGTTGATGATATTTCTTATGATGCCTATAATTATGAACAATTGATGACAATATCCATAATCATGATGATGATGATGATGATGATGATGAAGACATGAATGGTGATTATGAAGATAATGAAATGATGACATTGATGGTTGTGATGATGGTGATAATGAAGATGATGACCCTCCCTCTAAACTAGGGAGGTACTCATAATGAGACAAAAAAATACTCTCAAGTTGAAATAGTCATATAAGAAGGGATCTGGATTGATAAGCATCAATGATGATCTGCATCATCATAGCCAACATTTTCAAAATAGTAAGGCCATGACTAACAAGTTTATTTCTCCATTAGATCAGAGCACAATGTTGGGATGCATAAATTCGGACACCACTACCTCTCTAGGCACTTACCCCACCAAGATGTTCACCAGGTATGTCCTCACATGATCATTTCTTAATTCACTATCATAATATTTGACACCAGGAAATGTCAATCCTCATGACTATTCTTATCATGGATTAATGTACTTGATTTATGGCGATTAGTCCTAGTCAAAGTCCAAATTCTCAGAGAATATTGGTCCCAGATGTTTATCCAATCCACCATTCTCCCTACTAGTGTCTTTACTAAGCTTATGATTGTTAGTCCTGGCCATAGTACATGACACATGGATAATATGGTGTCTACCCTCACTCCCTCTCAACCAAAGAAGAGACATCCACATGCATAAGATTTTCTCAAGAATACCCATCATTTTCATAGAGAATAACATCATTAACTTGTTTTCATCACATGACACCTTTATGATTAAGCATTCATAGATTTGTGGCAAAATATTTCCCCTTTTGTCATTTGTGATGAAATGAAACCAAAAAGTGAAATCCAAAATCATTAAAGATACACTATATTGATTTATCTAAGTCTAAACTCTAAGGTTGAAGTGAAAATTCATGTAAGTCTTATATCTACGAGTTGTGCCAAACATATGAAAACCTTATTCCCTAATTCCTATATTTAAGAAAATGGAAAAGAAAGAAAATAAGGGCCAATGAATGGTAACTCATGTATTCACTCCCTCTTTGGAAAATATATGAATATATACACTCCTAGTCACACTTGATCACATGCTTGTGATGGTTAAATCATGAATTCCTCTTTTCTCCTTGCATTTTCACTTCATCATTTCAGCACCTAATTGAGGATGTAGGGAATGTTTGTTGCCTAAGGCTTTCATGTCTACTCTTGGTTTACTTATGTCACACTACTGTCAATTTATGTGACGGAGTGAAATACATAAGTTTCTGGAGTTATTAGAGTGGTGTATTTAGTTAGTCACCACACACACATGTATTACATCTCATTGATCCACATGTGTCGGTTGGAGACTCATTGCTTGACAACTTTAATGGAGACTACTTTATGGCTTTAATGGTATAGCTTACAAAATATCTTGTTAAACATTGCGATTCATCCTTTCTTTTCCTCAAGACACTTGATAATATTGAAGTCACTGCCAATAATCCATGGAGATGGGGAGTATAAATTACTTGTGCTAGAAATAGAATTGAGAAATAGAGGCTTTCCATTTGCGATATTGGAGTCATAGACATTGGATACATGGTAGTAGTTCTTGATGTCAATTAACTAAAATTGTATTGTCATAATGCGAAAAGAGGTAAACATATTGGTAACCTTGATGTCTTGATCATTTCAAATAATAACCATTCCACCCAAGTATCTCTAAGCATCAACCACTACTACTCGGAAATTCCTCCCCCATTTTCTAATTATATGAGGTAGAACCTCACTTAATATTTTTGCTTCTTATATCAACATTATTGATGGGTGCTTTGCGTACCATTTTTCTTTTAGGAGTCTTTGTTTTCCTTTACTATTGAGGCCCCTCATGTTCCATGAGACTATTTTCATCGAGAATTTACATAGAAAGGAAGTATAATGTGACTAAAAAAAACATGTCTCAACATTTAAGTGCTTGGAAATTCCACTTCATGACTCTTATATTTCCTTAACCTAGGACCAAATGGTGAACTTGATGGCCTTAAGGGAAATTGACCAATGAAAATCTAAAAATGAGGTGACTTTTGACTTTATCACATACAATCTAATATACTGAAGAAAAAAAATCATTAAAAAAATATCCAAAACAATTTCATCAAGCAATGAATCATTGCATTATAAAATACAATCTATAAACATTTTGGGAACGTTTTGCTAAAACATGCTCAAAAACCAACATATTTAACAATATTATGGACAATAACACATTTTGATAAATTAAATGAAATATTATCAAGCCTAAAAAATGTCACTAACAAAAAAATATAAAGCATGCAACTAATAGAAGTGACCACTCAAGGCCACCATAAGACAATTAATCTATTAAGATCAAGATTAATGGGGACAAATATCTACAAAGGACAAAGGCAAACCTATTTCAACTTTATTGTTTTATTAGCTTGGTTCAAGATGAACATTTCAAGATATCATGAAGAACATAATTAGTTTTATTACATTAAGAAAACCCAAGCACATTCTATAACTTAGCAAGGAAGAGATGTATAACACCCTTGTCAACAACACAACACATGGCATTGAGTTACTTTTTTTATATGTAATTTAAAGTCCTGTCATAAAATCACAAATTTAGCATGAATGGAATGTTTGAAATCCATTTTTATAAAAACAAAATATAATTCTTCTTATAGAAAAAAATACCAAAAGATAAGATTAATATTCCTTTTTTAGAAAAAAAAAAAATACTAAAGACTAAATATATATTAAAAAAAAACTAAAAACATAAGCAAAACTAGAGATTTTGAATTTGACACTTCTTGTTCACTTTGGGAAACTCATATGGTGGAATGTGTTCTTTTATCCTCATTCTTTAGCTTCTTTTCTAAAAAATAAAAGCATACAAAAGCGGGAAAGAGCCATAAAGCATCGGGAAGCTTTTTCCTAAGCACAAAAGCATCTAAAAAGTGGAAAGGGCCATTTTTATATGAGGAAACATTATTCATCCAAAAGATTTTTCCCAAATTGAACTAATGAGGAATTTTGGAAATCTTCATGGCCTTCACTTTCCTATATATTGGAGGCTTGGCCATTGAAAAAATGATGGGAATTCTTGTATTGTCACACTGCTGAGATCTATCTTGAGAGGGAGAGTTTTGGAGCTATGAGTTTGGGGAGGTACTGTTGCAACTACATCTGATTGTTGTAACTTTCCTCCAACTCCTTTATTCATATAGATCAGTTTTTCTTCCTTCCATATGTTTCTATTCATTCTTTACTTCTTCTATTTAACTAATGGATGTATGGAATTTTGGTTTGTATTTATTTATTCAATAATATTTATATGTTTCTGATAGTTTCAATTATCACGATATTATGCTATGAATGTTGTTTTATTCTCTCTCTTATGTGTAGAAGCAATCTTTGGAGCTAGCTAGGAGCACTTCATAGCTATACTAAAAACTCCAAGAAGACCTGCATGCGAGGGCTCACAAGAATTCATTCTCTTTTTCTTAATCTATACTCTACATCTTGATCTACTAAGAATCCTAAGCCTTAGAACAACCTTTCTCTTAATTGGTTTGTCATAGGTTTCCAGGATAAACTGAGAGGGTTTTATTTTCATCTAATCGTGCATTAAATCCTACAACAAAATGATATTTAGAAACTTTAATATATTTCACTATGTAAATGAACTTATTAAAATGAACCCATAGAAGGGGTCATAAATGGAAATAAAATTAAAACTCTAAACACGAAGCCAAAAGAGGATTTAACCATGGATGCAAAATTAGGAGTAGAATTGGATGTTAAACTAGCCATCAAAACAAGATGCAAACAATGACACAAAAAGGGTTTTAAAGTAAAATAAAAAAATGGTGCAACACTAGACACAAAGAAGGGAACAAAATAGGGCATATGAAAGGATACTGAATTGGGCACAAACAAGGATTCAAGAATGGACACCAAAATGAGGATTCAAAGAATGGTGTAAAATTAGGATGAAAAAAGGATGTAAGAAAAGACACAAAAAAAGATGCAAAATGGGACTAAAAAAGGGTGAAACCAAGGATGTCAAAAATGATGCATAACCAGATGAAAATTCAAACTAAAATCTAGGTGCAAAATGAGATGCAAATGTGGACACAAAATGTGGTAGAAAAAATGATGCAAATTTGGAAGCCAAAAAGGATGAAAAATTAGATACCAAAAAGGATGCAAATTTGGACAAAAAAAATGGTGCAAAACTGGACACAAAGGAAGAAAAAATGGTGCAAAAATGGGCATAAAAATGGCTCAAATTTGGATGCAAATTGAGATGCAACATTGGATGTAAAATGAGGTGCAACAAATCATTCAAAACTTGGTGCAAACACAAATGCAAAATTAGACAAAAAATGGCTCAAAATTGCACGTAACAATAGACACAAAATGGGATGCAAAGGTGGATGCAACATATGGTTCAACATAGGATGCAAAATTGGATGAAAAAAATGATGCAAAATTAAATGCAAAATATGGTGCAAAATAGGATGCAAAATATGGTGCAAAATAGGATGCAAAAAGGGAGATGAATAAAATGCAAAAGTGGATGCAAAAAATGGTGCAAAATTGCATGCAAAAATTGACACTAAATCAGATTCAACATATGGTGCAAAATTGGATGGAAAAAATGGTGTAAAAAAAGGGAGAAAAACTGGCACAAAAATAGATGTAAAAATAAGTACAAAATTAGAAGCAAAAAATGGCATAAGACCAGATGCAAAAATTGGCACAAACTCGATGTAAAAAAAGGAATTAAATCAGATGCCAAATATTGTGTAAAAATTGATGCAAATTATGACACAACTATAAGCAAAGAATGCCACAAAAGAGGAAGCAAAAATTGATGCAAAAAATGGCACAAAACTAGAAGCAAAACCTGTTGTAAAACCAAATGAAAATCTTGGTGCAAAATATGATGAAACAAATGATGGAAAATTTGGTGTAAAAAATATGCAAAATTTGGTGCAAAAAGGGATTCTTTAAAAATTGTACAATAGAGCCATATTTAGAGCCAGGCTGCTCATCCCAGTTAAGAAAAAATGCACTAAAATCTGGTGCTAAATCTGGCACAAATTGCCTGTTTTGTTGTAGTGTTAGTTGACCTTGTTCCTTTAGGGTATGAAACAACACCTTTAGGGACTCAGAAGCCCTTGGTTTACGGACATATATGATTAGTGTTGCAGTGCCTAAATATGTCTATAACACTGGTGTACTATTGAAAGAACTACTTCGAAATTTTCGAGTTGCCTATCTGGTATTTTGTCGAACTCCTTCTTTTTGCAAGCTTGTTCAAGACTAAAAATGTCTAGGTCTCCTAGATCAGAGCTCTTTGGTTCTTCTTCCGTGTGACTTTGTTGACTACTCTAAGGTATTGTGTGAGTTTTTTTGATTGGATATGACAAAACACTGTCAATATCCATTCCTTTTGTTGACCATAAGGTCGTATCTTCCTCTTGGGAGGGGGTGGGTTGAGAAGCTGCTTACTTTTGTTCTGTGTTTTTTTCCTGTAAAGGTGGACTGGATTCATTCGGTTTAGGTGAGGTGGATAGCATGGTGGAAGGCATGGTGGATGGCTAAACCATTTTGGACATATCAGATTCTGGCATGTCTTGGTGTGATAGAAGATCAAAGATGTTACTGGTGGAGGGTACATAGAAGGTGGGTAGGGGGTTTTTGGGACCTTGAGGGGGTTTTTTGGTGTGCTTCTTGATTTGCAACTTTGGTTAACCCTTCAGAGTCAAATTTTTCCGAGTGGTCAGTGGTTTTGGGGGTTGCATTTAAGGGACAGTTACAGAATAGATGGCCATGAACATGGCATTTTCTACATCCCAAGGGCACATGTTCATAATCTATGGGTTGTATCCATTCAAAGTCATCATGAAGAAGGCTTATGGAGTCTGTGAGGGATTTTCTAAGTCGCATGTATACGCATATGCGAGCATATGAGGTGTACCTATGGAGCTTTGTTTCCTTTGCTATCTTTATGAATTCTCCTAGCGCATTTCCTATGGGTTTGAGTGATTCTTCATCCCAATATTCCAGAGGTAAGGAGTACATTCGTATCTGTACTGGTGCCCAACTAAATTCTTCCTGGTATGGGTTAAATTTTCTATCCAATCTCTAAGATACAGACCCGCAACTTTGAAGAAATAGGGGCCTCCACCAAGGATTCGGTTCTTGTCTTTGATGCAGTTGAAGATAGCCGTAAAAAATAATTTTCGACCTAGCTGTAGGGTAAAATTTCCTTTTGGCTTCCATTTTAAGGCAATCCATCCTTGTAAGGCTTTCTCCTTTGGCCAGTAACCAATGAATTTGCCGATAAGCACATGATCCTTCATAAATTGTATTTGGGTGTTGATTCTATGGCTTGGTAGATCAATCTTGGGCCAGTTTGTTGCAATAGGCTTGCATGTGGATGACATTGCCTTCTTTGGTTCTTCAGGTCTTGTAGAGGTCTTGTCCTTCCCTTTGTTCAGATCTTCCGTTTCCTACTGCTGAGCAGGTTGGTTCTGTGGCTGTTCCATGTTCTTAGATAAAGACTTATCAGTTTCATCATTATTCCTGTTTGGGCTACAACTGTCATTGCTGCTTGTGGGGGGGAGGTCCTATGGCCTTTCCCATATGAATGTTCATTATTTGGACTCTTTCAGTGTGACTAAGCCCGTCCTTGAAATATTACGGCTCCGCTCTGAAGGTATGCCACACCTGTTCTTCTACCTTGGAAGGGTTTGTTAGAAACCCTTGACTGCCATGGTTTCTTTTCATCTAATTTACCACATTCTGGTTATTACAATACAAATATTATTATTCCTTACTCCAACAATTGTTACCACTACATATTCACCTTATTTACTTCTATTATAGACTTCTTTTACAACCCAATGTTTGTCAACAGAAAGTTTGGAAACAATTTGATGTCATAGTCCATTTCCCTCTCGAGTGGTATCCATTTAGGCTTTTGAAATACTCCTGTGTATGCCTATAGAAACTATTATATTTGTTTTTTGTTCCTTAATGTGTCCCTATAAGGATTCCGTTTCTCTTATTGGCTCTTTATAGACTCGTTTTCTCTTAAAAATAGTGAAACATGCTTCTTCCTAGAATTGATCAGTATCCTGGCTTGGTTGGCATTTACGATTGAAATTTTATACTTTCCCTTGTGTGCATTAACGGAGAAGGATTTTTAGTCCTTAATGAGGTGGAACTAGTTGGATCTCTACATGAATATTATATCTTTCATCTACATATATGGACTCCCAAAGAAAACTACTCATACATCCGATGGAACTACATCCAACGCTACATCAATAAAATCAACATTGATAGAAAAAATGATTTTGCATTGCTTTCCTACATTTATTTCCACGTCCTTATTGAGATAGGATGTTCTTGAACCTCCAATCCCAATTTCATTACCAATTTTTCCAAATTAAGGTTTTTCTATGATATCGAGTTGAATATATCATCAATTTTTGTCTTCTTCACCTCTATGTTTACATGGAAGAGTTTGGTAATCTCCTTCTCTTCTTGTTATTTATGGATACTCATATTAACCCCATTCGACAATTATGTGCAAAAAATATTCTCAACCATGTTCAAGCTGCTTTCCACTGGATTGCTTGAATATGTGGCCGTGATATTTTTCTTCTTCTCATACTTCTTTCCATTCTTTATGCTCACTTCTAGGTGTAGTTTATGTCACTTCTCCTTTGTGTGACCATCAATGGTATATTGGTTATAGAAGTTTCTTGAATATTTGAATTGGTGTGTTGTGGCTACTATATTTTTGTCCTTCCCCCATTCTCGTTTTTTCATCCCATCTTTGGAAGTTTCCTAGTGTTCTTTCTACATTGAACCACTTTATTTCCCTTTCCTCCATTGTTTTGGGTTCAAATAATAAAACTACCTTCTATAAATGGATTTGGAGACCCCTTAGATACTTGAAGAGTATGTTTGGGTTCTTGTGAGAGATAAGAAACATTATTTACATCTTCTTGAATTTTGTGGTATACTCCTATACACTTTTACCTTCTCTCTACCTAAATTAATGATACTAGATCCTTTTTTTCTCTACATAACTAATAGGGTGGAATTGGGATTTCATGAGAGTTTCGAAATAATCCCACTTAGTTATTAGGGGATTGCCCTCTAGCCCTAGGGATTTTATGTGGCTTTACCATTAAGTTAAGCCATGATTTTCTTATTTCAAATGTGCAGAAGAAGTTTTCTTGTTCCTCCTCTATGTCGTGGACACTACTTAAACTTCTAACTATTACAACTAGCAATTTAATTTCAAACGTAAATATTACCTTGATACAACTTGATGTAGACCTTGCTTTCCATATTAAACATGGATTATGAATGGTTCATGGAAATTGAATTGGATTTTTCTTTTTTTGGGTTCTTTCTTAGACATCTTCTTTGGTTCTTCCCAATCCCCTAATTTTTCCTCTGAGTTGGAACCTCCACCTTCTTCGATTACATGCTTGTTTCTTAGATACACCTTAATGGTTGAAAAATACAACCTACTCTTCGAACGTTGTAAATATCTCCTCTATAAGATCTTGAGGATTATGAAAACTATATTTACTAGCCATGAATGGGGTTTTTCTACTTTCTTCTTAAATTGATCTGTTCCACTACAAATCCCAATAATATATACAAAGAAATATGCTCTTATACTATTATGATCCATAAACTAATGTTGATATTCTGCTAGATAGTTCATCACAATAGATCTAATAAAAATACATTGAAATCCAAAATCTATATCATGAATGTTAATTTTCCTTAGACTTTCCGGATTTATTAAATTAATGTGTTATGCTTATGTATGCAATATATAAGATGTAGAAAATATAAAATAGATAAAATAATCACTCGTGTGCCACAATAACATAATGATATGACCTAGGAAACCTTTTTGGGATAAAACCAACTAGAAGGTGAGGTAGCTATGCTCTCTCTTTCTCTAAATGGAATTGATGAAAATAAAAAGGCATAAGTCCCATGGGGTGTGGGATACTATAGAACAAAAAATTTGTTTTTTCTATCCTCTCTCTCTTTACTCTTAGATACTCTTCTCTACTAAGGAATAAAAATGCACTAAAATAGAATCAAATCCATTTTACTACTAGTGGCTCAGTTATAACATAACTAAATAGTTAACTAAGGGTTAAATTTGACCCATTCAGCTATAATTGTGAGTTAAAATTTGAACATTTTAGAATATTATTCATAGTTCCCATGTGGCTAGCTCCATTCCCATAAATAATGGGGGCTAAAATGGAATCTTCTAGAATTATTGTGGTCAATCACGATAGGTCAACTTTCGAGAGGCATCATTTTTGCATCCAAATTCCAATTGAGATTATTATTGCATCATTGGAAAGATATTGAAGTGTTAATACCACTAGGGTTTACAAAACTTAAAGAACAAAGTTTTATCTCCAAAAAATTCATTTTAAGGCATTGAACTAGTCTTGCAAAATTTCTACCCCAAGTTCTCCAAACTATGTCCCACCACCAAATTTGCTCTTGTAAGTCTATTTCTCTAATTTTTCCACACTGAAAGAATTGACATGGATGAAAAACAATATAATGATCCAATATAGATCCTTTTTCCCACCAATCAAAATTTTCACCTTTCAATTTTATTATCAAAACCATTTTTTAGTTTGTAGACACGTTTGCAACCAACAACTCTCTTGCCCCTTAGGAGTTTGTTGGCAGCCCAACTGACTCCCTTCTCATTTTGAAAATTATGTGGGCACCATCCCTTTTAATTTATGTTTTTCTTTTCTTTTGATTGATAAAAAAGAAAATTTAATAGTTTTGGTTATTATTTGAACAATGATCAATCTAGTTATGTGGTCTTAACCAAAATTTGATATTTCTTACTAAGCACTTTGTCTTCTTATTTTGTTTCTATAATGACCATGTAACTTGCGCTTTGATGCCATTTCACCCCTAGAATTCTAATTGAGTTTGGTACAAATCCTTGGTATTGTATAACAACATTTATTTTATACTTGATTTTAGAGATTGGTTATATATTATGATGAGTGCATATTGCATATTCATATTAGATTATGAGTTTTGTCGAATGAAGTTTTAAAACATTGATGTTTTACCTTTGCACCATTTTTAGATCAATTGATAGGTATATGGCTAGATGCATGATTTATTGTATTTCTACATTGGTCATGGTTTATTATGTTCTTATGAATATATGACTTTGGGTTTATGTCAAAAACTATGCTCATATTGTTTTGGGCTATGGTAAGATTTATGTGATTATATAATGTTTTGGTGATGATTAAACATGCTTATCATTTCCATATATTAAGTGATGTATGGTAGTTTGAGATGGATTTGGTATGAATAACTTTGGATATCTTGCTTCCTATTTGGCGCTCCTGCATCTCAACACTTGTATATGTTGTAACTCGTAGCCATAACTTGACCTGCAAAACATTAAAACATTCCCTAGTCATGATTTACCTTTGGTACATTCTTCAAACCATGCATTGTGATCTCTTGAATTGCTATGTAGGGTTTTCATTTTATCTTTTTCTCTAGTTTCCATTTCTCTTAGCATATTTCCTAGTCTCTTCACAAATTTCCAAGGCTTCGACTATCTGTACACATATTTTTAGTTTGTCGAACTAAAACCTGGCTTAAATTTTCATTTATGTAAACACCCATGCTCATAATCACAATGCAAATGATAGGTTCTGACCTTGTTGAATTTTATAATGAATACCAATCCATTTTTAAGAAGGTGGGATGGTGGAATATTATACAGTAGTTCTAAAGGTTTAACGATAGTGTTGTCAAATCCTTCACTTCCACTTTTGATGGAAAACGAGCTAAGTTTGGAAAATTGTAAATGGAAGTTGATTTTGGTTTTATAGCCAAAACTATCTCCCTCCGCACCAAAGGAAAACAATGGTTTAAGAACTGTCTTGTTCAAGACATCCCATGGCGAAAGCTTCTACAGCATAAAGATGAGGGTTACTTCATGAAAGGTATTCCTTTGAACTATCACAAACTAAAATGGAGAAATCTATTATTTTTATATGTTGTTATATAACTTACGAGGGTTGATATGCCCTAGGATTTTTGTAACACATCCAATTGTTGACGATCTTTCTTTGTTATGATCTTAATTTACCCTATTTCCTACATAAGATTTTAGCGCAGATGGCTAAAACCTATTAGTCAAACCGCAAGAATATAGATTGGTCACTCTTCCACCATGGTATTATATGTATTTTGGTTAAATATAATTTGTCCAAAGTTGGTTAAAAGTGGGAACACTTTCTCTCGCAATATGGTTTTAATGAAACCTTAACAATTAGGTAAACATGAGGTTGCACCAGAGACTCCACTTAACCCTCCATCTTTGGTTTTGGCACCACCTAATGCTAATGCCAATGAGGTGAATATTTTTTAACATTTTGGCTTTGAACAACAATTTGATACCTTCATTAATTACAGGGATGAAATCCCTGAACCTCCATTGACCCGTGTCACCAGGAGCAGGGTAAAGGAAACTCTATTTCATCATACTAAATTAAACCAAATGTTAAGAAATAGGTTGAAAATATGAATAAGTTGGACACTGACCCTGATACAGAACCTGCATGTTAACAAACAAACAATCAGTGTGAGCCAAATCTCAAGTCTAATTTCAAGGTTAAACAAAGAGAAAGAAAAATATTTGGGCTAGGGAAAAATAGTAAAATGAATATTCCAACTAAAGAGATCTTTGTTGATCTCGAAGCTAATATAGATTCTGTGGCTAAAACTACCAAGCCCGAGACTCAAGAAAGGAAAAGTTTTTCTAATAATAAAAAGGATACATCTGAAATTCATAGTGGCTCTGGGAAAGCTGCTTCTAAAGCTTTGGTAGATATTTAGTAGCATCAATAGTTCCTATTCATTATACCACATTTAAATTGTCAAATTAATCAGATTGTGCAAGAAAATGAAAGACTTAGGGATTCCTATCAAGCTAAGGAAGCACAAAGAGAACAAAAATCTTCCATCTCAGTAAAAAAATCACAGAATTCTGACACACACATTTTAGTAAAGTCGTCATGGGTCAAAGTCATAATTTGTCTAGATCTTGATGATTTTTATGATTGTAAACAAAGGTTTTTTTTGTTATTTATATCCCAACCTCTAGAGGTTTTAATGCATGTTTCTATTTTGAAATTATCTACTAAAATTAAAAGGATGCTACAGAATCAAAGATTCTGTAACAACCTTATTTCTTGATTTTTTCAAATAGTAATATTGTTTTCTTAATTTAACGCAAGTCTCCATGTTGGTTAAAAAATTGCTCTCACCTTTCATGGAATGAATTCCCGTGGATAACCAATAGCTACTACGGTTATTGCAAAAATGATTCTTGTTAGTTATCCTATTGAATTTCTTTGATGCATTTGGATACGACCATAGGCAAAACAAAAAATGTATATTATTTTGTAAAAGAGAATTTTGATTTTGACTTTACTTTTAGACATAGATAGTAAAAATACCTTTTTATAAACCCCCTATTTTGTAATGAAAATTGGGGTACCTTTAATATTGTGGAGGGAAACTCTAGAAAATAGATTTTTTTAACTGCAACTAAATGTGGGTATTTTTGAATTACACTCTAAGTATTAAGGCTTGGTTTTATCCAGTGAATTACTTATTGTGTCTTTTTTTTAATTTTTCAATAGTAATTACTACCTATTATCTTCTTCCTTGTCTGTGATTTGATTCCTCGAGATACAACAGATAATAAATATTGTTTGTAAGGTTCTATTATGCAAATACTTAACAATTCATCACGTTTCTTTTTTGTAATATATTTATTCAATTCGTATCTATTTTTATTCAATAAGTGTAGTCTCTAGTGACTTGTGTCCTGAGGCTCATTATAATAGGGCATACATTTAGTCTAAGTTCCAGCTTAAAAGTTCACGTGATAAAGTTAATAAAGGAAAAATAAGACCAAGGTCATGGGACACGTATTCCAAGTTGAATGTTGGGAAAAACATCCTAGTGGGTGTTCATTTGGTTTATTATGGCTAAGGGGAAATTGACAAAGGCAATGGAAAAGGATTTGGAAAGGAAAGAGGCATTAATTGGCATTTTATTTATGAAAATAAAGGAAAATAGGAGAAAATGAAGGTGAAAGGTCATAGGTTGCAAGTGAGGAGGAAATTGAAGGGAAATAATGGAAATTGAATAAATTAGAGGCCTTAATGATAAAAAGTATTTTCAGTATCAGTTCACAAACTTTTGTCGGTTCAGTTTTGGAGCTCTCTCTTTCTATTCTATCTCTCTCATAATCTTGCATGCTTAGAGTATTCTTGGAGCACTTTGGCATACATTGTATTTCGAGAAAGAAGGCAAAGGAACAACGAGAAAGCACAAGCGAACAATGGGATCCACATCTACAACTGGTTTTATTTGTAGGTATCGAGTTGCATGTATGGTTTCCTTGCTAATTTTGGCTTGCATGGTATGTACATGTAGTTCCTTGATTATTGTTGGGATGGGATCCCTGGGGTCAATTTTATTAAGTTTTGACTCAAGTTTGTATTATCTTTTGTAGTGAATGGAAATTCTTCGTGAAATGTGGAAAGCAAAGCACGAAGCTAGTATAAGTCAAAGGTACTTTAGTCCCTTAGGTGGGTATGTGATAGAGTTGTTTTGAGACCTGCCCATGGTCCACGAACCATGGTATTGTAAAGAAAATGCTATATAAAGTTGAGTCATAGTGAGTCTTAGAGGAGAACGGGATTAAAATGAATCATTGTAAAGGCAAGGTGCTAAGGCAAGAAATGTTTGTTTCTTGTACTTAGATGAAAGAGGAAGGCTCCTACAACTGAGTGTGCAGAGACCTTGGCAAGTCTGCAGGTTGAGTGCATGGGCCCCTACAACTGAGTGTGCATGGATAAAAAGTCTGTATCTGAACATTTATATCTAAAAAACATTGTTTTGAGCCCAAATTGAAGCATCTATTTGCTTTTATTTACTTCTGCAAATTTTATGTATCTTCGCTATGTAATTTGTCTAGTATGAATTAATGTTTATTTAATGTGCGAAATTGGTAGATATGTAATATTTACGCATGATAAGTAGTTTTCCATGCGGAAGGGATAGAATTGCGCGAAGGAAGATCTAAGCCATAAGAACTTCAGGAACCCATTACACAGGCCTTTGGATGTAGAAACCTGGTTCTAGCATCCCCCAACACTGATTCGGGTGAGACTGCAACCTGTGCTACGTGGGTTGTTCCCAAAAGGGTTAGCAGTTTAGGGTTTTTTTGGTTGGCATAGATAAAGTTGAACTTAGGTCAGGCCCCATCAATCCTAAAAATGGTTTTGTTGTCAGGACTAGGATCTATTTGAGAAATGTGTGATGTCTAATAAGTGGTTCCATACTAAAAATGAAATTTAAAAGTTGCTCGATTAAAAGTTACATGCATTTGCAACTAAGGAGAATAGAAAGTCACGGTTATCCAAGGAGCAGTGGTTGAATAGATGCCTATACACAGATGAGACTGAAGCCTTTTTTTGTTTCTTCCCCTGCGAACTGTATGAGTGGCTATCTATATTAGCGGATAGTCAGGGTGCATGGAGACTTGACGGTCGTATTATGTGGACTCCAGAGCTAGTGAGGCATCTTCAAGCTTCAGAAAACAACATCACATGGGCCTTTGATCACTGGATTGATTGCATAATCAGAGGGTTTGTCACTAAACTTGCGATTGATATGACCATCAGATATAATGAAGCAGAGAGCAGACTCTTCAAGGGACCTTGACGTAAGCACTTAAAATCTCTGAAAACTTGGATTAAGATGGTGTTGTGTGAATAATGGGTTATGCCATTACTTTGATGTTTGGGACTATGCAAAGCAGAAAAAATTTCAAAAGGAACATAGAATTAGGCTCTGAATACGGTCCTTTGTTGGGATCCTCTTCTAGCGATAACGAAGGGACTATTCTTGGTACACAACGAAATGTGCTACAAATAGTAAGTCAAAGTCTCCTGAGGGTACCTCTTCCATCCACTCCACCTCCACTGTGACCTCCACTGCATACACCTACACCCTCACCTCCACCTCCCCCTCTGCATCAACCATTCAACATGGCAAATGCAATGAAGATGCCAATTTTTAAAGGGGTATGAAGTCAAGACTCCGAACAATTCTAGTTCATTGTAAATGTTGTATGGACAGTGCACAAAATAGTTGATGATAATCTAAAGAAAGTGCAGCTGGTCACAACGATGTAGAATAGGGCATTGACTTGGTATATTAAATTCTATCAAGATAGACGTGGCACAACATTGGCAGAGACTCAACAAGCGTTGAGTAATGAGTTTAAGAAGCTCAAGTATCAGGCACAGTTTGTCACAAATTTTAAGGAGATACAAAAAATTCCTCATGGGATTTTGATCAGATGCTAAAATGCCTGATCCAGCAGGCTAATATGAACATCATGGATGATCAACATAGATATTGGTACATTGCTTCATTGTTTCCTCACCTAAGATTACCATTATCGCAACAGAAGAGAGGAACACAAGCAGAGGTTGTGGAGATTGCAATGAGGTTAGAAGCCTCGCCAGCACAAGATATGAATGTTGGAGTAAAAAAAATTCAATCATAGTTGGAAAGTCTGTACATGGAGTTGCAGAGTTTGAAAACAGGGAAGGAAGCTTAGCCAGAGGTGTGCACTGAAGTCTGGTGTCTAAAATATAAGGAAAAGGGACATTATAAGGATCATTCCCCCGTTTATCAGAATTACCTGATTGGAGTAGGTCCTATGCCTCTAAAGCTTTAAAAATCATGAGATCGTGGATGGGAGTACCATTATGGTGCGCTATCTACCAAATAGTTGGGAAGCATGCAACTAATAATTTTCATCTCTTGCAAAAGTTTGTTCAGACACTACAACAATTATTTTTTACTTTCTGTAAATCAGTTGGAAACGATGAGTGGGAATGCCAAAGTTACAAGTTGATGGTGGAAAGGACCCCTACCTATCGAATGTAGGTAGCAAATCATCCTTAGGATTAGGGCGCAGGTGCAGCATGTGGAGGATTCCAAGATCATGGTAGAGGAAGAGGAGGAGGGGATGGAAGAGGTTGCTGACAGGTTATTTGTTATAACTGTGGTGAAGCTAAACATTTTGCGCGTCACTGTTAGAACTCAATGCATCCATCTTGTCAATATTACAGATAGTTCGATCACGTGATAGAAGACTACCCGATGCTGATTGCCAAGATGCAGGAGAAAGATACACAACAATCTACACAGAATATCTAGATGATGAGGGCAGAGCCTCGCGAAGAGGATCATAACATCAATATCATAATGCGTAGTGGTATGGGCACAAGAGAAGATAAGGGAAAGAAGCTAGAAACCAAAGGATGGGTGCACAAGGTTGCTGAAAAGGAATTTGGGTTTGACCTCAACTGAGCTAAAGAAACTTTCATGGAGGCCAAGAAGAATTTTATTGAAGCTTCTACGTCCAGGAGTTAAGAGAAATTAGCTGGAAACAGTGAAGTGCAAGATGTGGATCCTTCACTATTAGCTACTTTTTTGAAAACCTGTATGAAGCTATTGAGAGATCAAAAGGTAGTAGAAGGGCTCTAGGAGTTGATTGATAATTGCAGAGGAAAAATTAAGATTCCTTCATAACAACGCACTATGAGGAAATTGGGTAAACATACGAAGCGGACAAAGCGCGAGATGAGGCTTACCACACAGACTGGAGAATATGAGATGGGTCAAATCATCTTAGATTTGCAGTCTAATGCTAATGTACTGCCTAAGTAGACATGGGAAATAATGGGAAGGTCTGTGCTATAATGTTCTCCTATACGGTTGTGCATGGCCAATCAACATAAAATCATTTTTGTGGGGCATCTATATGGGGAAACACTAGGCATCGAAGGAGAAAGTGCATTGGCTAAATTTGAGGTAATTGAAATAGTGGATGACAACAATCCTTACCTTGCTCTATTAGGAGCTAATTGGGCCTTCGACATGGATGCGGTGATTAATCTAAAGAAGTGAAGGATGAAACTTGAGACGAAGGTGCTCAAGGTTATTGTACCTATAGATCTTGTTGAAGGGGTGCGATACACTGAAATAGATCACAATTATGTGGAGGACAACGACTTGGATCAAATATAAAAGATTACTACTTGTGATGAAGATTGGATCAAATATAAAAGATTACTACACGCGATGAAGATTGTATCAATCCCACTGCAGATGGGTGGATCGCGTGGGATAGAGACAACTCCTGTACCTCAAACTGAGATGAAGAGATCGAACACTGGCATAATAGGTTGCATGAGGTTTCTATGCTACGTTTCAATATGATGACAAAATTGTTGCGGTGCGTATCTATAGAGGTAAGAAAACTCTCGAATTATGATTGCTTAAATGATGTTAATTTATCTTTGGATGAATTAGAAAGAGAGGTGCCCAAAGAGCATCATATTGAGGCACTTGAACTAGCACTATGCGCTACACCTATCTGTTAGTGGATTACACATAAGGAAATCTTCCCTCACTAGAGGGAATACAAGCGCATGATGAAGCTGAGGTTTGGATATGCTAATACCCGAATGACTGAGAAATATAGTGAAAGGATGATCCTTACAAGCATTGGGTGCAATGGACTAAATATTGGGGAGAAGAGACTCAAACAAAATGGGTAGATGTATTTTGTCATACCCTAGATATTATTCCAATGAATTGGTATTTAGAAATAGAGCTATGCCACAAGACAACTGAATGGGATATATTGAGGGAGATTTTCTTATTAACTTTCAACTTTGAAGATGGATTCAAGTGCATTGATGAAGTGCTTCAAGAAATCAAGTTCACTATCTTTAAAAGGTCTGAAGAGCTGGTAGAATGGGCTCAACCATATTGGAGTACACAACTGCGCCATGCGTTGTAATGCTACAGCATGACTGTAGAAGGAGAAGAATAATATCCATGAAAAATCAACATTCCGGAGATCGAAGGATAATGTGAGGTTGAAGGTCCTAAAGAAATGAACTCTGATATATCAGAACCTTTGAAGACCAGGCAAGTAAACATTGGGTTTGATGTGCAACCCAAGTTTGCAACGATAGATGATTATTGGGATAAAGATACGATTGTTAAAGTTGCGGAGCTGTTGCCCGAGTACAAGGACTTGTTTCCTGCCAAGTTCTCGGACTTGAAAGGAATAGTAGGGGATCTAAGATTGATGAATATCAATTTAAAGCCCGATGCGAAGCTCGTGAAATAGAGACCCTACCACCTATATCCGAAGTATAAGGAGAAGGTGCACAAAGATCTAGACAAAATGTTGGTAGCTAGAATTATTGAGCTAGTAGAAGAATCTGATGGGGTGAGCCCTACAGTAGTTCAAGAGAAGAAGTAGTAGGGTGAAATCAAAATATATGTAAACCTGAGGAAGCTCAATGATGCATGCATTCACGACAATTTCCAACACCATTTATAGATGAAGTTTTGGAGAATGTTAGAGGGTAGGAAGCTTATTCGTTCACTGATGGGTTCTTAGGGTACCTTCAGATTAAGATCGTGCCGAAGGATTACAGGAAGACGACCTTTGCAATGGAGTGGGGATGCTTTCAATACACAATGATGCCATTCAGACTGAAGAATGTGCTCACGATCTTTTGAAGAGTTGTAATTGCAGTGTTCAAATAATTCATCCATAAATTCTTAGAAGTGTATTTTGATGACTTGACTATGTTTGGATTGGTAAAGTGCCACTTTGCAAATCTGCGCCTCATTTTGGATACTTTCTGCAGATACCAAATCGCATTAAATTTGAAGAAGTGTATATTTGGTGTGCCTTAAGGGATATTTCTCGGCCATGTGGTCTGCAAGCAAGGACTAATGATAGACCCTGTGAAGATAAAAATGCTTGTCAATTTAGAAGCTCCAAAGAATGTAAAGCAATTGCGCACAACATTCAGACACACTGGCTACTATAGAAAGTTTATCAAAGCTTATGCTCAAATAACTGCGCCAATGGAGAAATTAATAAAGAAGGATGTGAATTTCTACTGGGATGAAGAGTGTCAGCGTAGTTTGGGTGTGTTAAAAGAAAAGATGGTGACTGGGCCCCTTTTGGTGTTTCCAGACTAGAAGAAAGAGTTTCATGTCCATGTGGATGCCTCCTGTATTGCTCTGGGTGCGGTATTGACCTAGCCAGGCAAAGGCGAGCTAGATCACCCTATAGCCCTCATGAGAAGGAAACTATTAAAGGTCGAGAAAAATTATTCAATTACATACCACGAAGGATTGGTAATGGTCTACGCACTGCAAAAATTTCAACATTACCTGCTAGGCTTGCATTTCAAAATGTATACAAATCACTCTGCTCTCAAGTACCTGGTCAATAAGCCTGTGTTGGGGGGGAAGATCTGTAGGTGGTTATTGTTGTTTCAAGAATATGATTTTGAAGTATTTGTAAAGCCTAGATGATTGAATGTGGGACTAGGTCATCTATCCAGAATTGAGACAAGTGAAGAACCTACTAGTTTGGAAGAAGGATTGTCAGATTCACAACTCTTTGTTGTGCATGTCATGGATGATCATTTTGTTGATATAATCTAGTTTTTGACTACTGGAACAACCTGGAGGGATATTCTACTCAGCAGAAGAAGGAATTGGTGGTCAATCCTATTGACTTTTCTGTTATTGCGGGACACTTGTATAAGATGGGTACCAATTAAATATTACATCGATATGTTCCATAGTTCAAACGCTCTAGCATCCTCGCCGAAGCAAATGGAGGAGTGGCGGGAGTACACTATGTAGGTAGAGCAACTGAATAAAAAATTCTGCGCACAGGGTTATGTTGGCCAATGATACATATGGATTCTAAGGAATATTGAAACACATGTGATGCATGTCAGAGGACAGGAAAGCCATCGCGAAGGGATGAATTTCCTTTGAATCCTCATATTTCATTATAGTTGTTTGACAAATGGGCTATTGACTTTGTTGGTTCGATACAGCCACTAGGAAAAAATACAGGTGTGAGACACATTATTATTTCGGCAGAGTATTTGACAAGGTGGGTAGAAGAACAACTAGTGAAGGACTGTAGCACTCCTACAGCCGCGATGTTCCTATTTGAGTATGTCTTGACAAGTTTTGGGTGTCATAAGATACTAATGAGTGACAGGGGTATGCACTTTCTTAATGAAACTATTACCGCGATGCTTGAAGAATTTTAGGTTTATCATCAGAAGAGTACACCCTATCATCCTAAGGAAAATGGTACAATTGAAACATTCAATAAAATTATGGAAAACACACTGGCTAAGGTCTGTAATGCATAAAGGAATGATTGGGATGTGCACATATTAAAGGTCTTATGGGATTATAGGACGACGTGTAAGAAGTTGACTGGACAAACCTCGTTCAATCTGGTATATGGGATAGAGGTTGTGATGCCTATGGAGTATATTATTCCCAACTTGCAGATTGCGACATTGATTGATATGGTAGACCGTGAGACTATGGAGGAGTGACTTGTACAATTGTTGGAGTTAGAGGAAGAGAAGTTTTTAGAAGGATCTCACCAATTGGTGCAAAAGGAGCGTGAAAAGGCATGGCATGATCAACATATTAAGCTGCGCACCTTGAAGGTGAATGATTTGGTCTTACTTTAAGATAGCAAGTTCATGAAGTTCCCTGGGAAGTTTCAAATGAATTGGTTGAGACCCTAGGTAGTCAAGGAAATTAGAGATGGTGGAGTGGTTCAACTCACGAAGCTAAATGGGGAATTATTTCCTAGAAGAGTCAATGGAAGTTAATTGAAGTTATATCAAGGGGATCCCGCCCCTGTGTAATGACTACATGATAGTAGGATAGTTTTAGTATTCTACAAAATTGCAAGGAGGTACGAGACTATAAACTACACTACCCAAAGAATGGGAAAACAAAGTAAGAGGGTTGTGCAAGGGAAGCCAAAAGTGCGCTAGGAGGAGCTGTGCCACGAGAGTTGCACCGTAAAGGATTATGCCCCGCAAGGGAGTAAAAAAAAGTCATTGTATGCACTTTTGTTGATTGGATGGAAAAAATCCCATTAGGAGGAGTGGGTAGGAGACATTTATGGTGCAAATCTTTGGCAATATGGTGCCAAATATGCATTTATGGCAGGATTTTGGAGAGAACGGCCGGATTTTAATTTGAAATTACCTATTTTTAATCTCGCATGTTGCCCTATAGTAGAAAACGTTTCCTCTTGAAATTATTTGTAAGCTTTGTTATCTGAAACCTATGATCTGAGAAGATTGGAAGGAACTTCTGTCACAACCGACGTTCACAAATTTGCTCGAGTGGAACTGTGAGCTCATCTTCGAGAAAATGTTTGCAACTAATCTCGCAGAAGCGATAAGTTGTGAAGTCGATGTCCCTCAAGCTGTAGCCCCCGAGAGAGGGTCATGGAGACAATGGTATTATGGGTGTTGGTCAAGATGTACCTTTGAACTATGATTAGCCAGAGGCCAAGGCTATCACCAAAATTGTTTCAATAGTTGGAGGCCTACACAGAGTTCAAAGCTGATTTCTGTAACGTATCCATCCATGTGAGGAGAGATCCTAAAAACATTTGGCACAAGTTTCCATACCTAGTCAAAGAAGCAGATGTACAGGAAGTTGTGGGGACATGTCTAGGGGGGTGGATGCACCCCATAGATCTCGGCGTAGGTTCTAACAAAGGCGAGAAAATCTCCTCTGTGCAAATGACAGCTACGCAAAAGTAGAAAGTGGCAGAGAAGGCAACATCTCGAGAGAAAGCAACAAAGAAACAGAAGGACGTTGTTTCTAAGGCAACTGCTGACAAGGAGTGGTCCGTGAAGGATGCCACCTTGGAAGTTGAGGAGTCTTCTTCTCAACATACTGCAGATAAGGAAGGGTTTTAGGAGGAAGGAGGTAGTGGAAAGGAGTAGAGCAGTCCCTTTAAATTGTAGAAGCATATCAAGGAGATGACTTTTGGACCCTGGAAGAAGCAGAAGTCGGAGAAGCATGCACATGTGGATCTAATGGTCCTCATTGAGGGGGAATTGGATGAGATCTGAGACAAGGTCCATGACACAATGATGGAGCTACAAACACATTTCGAACAATAGTACATGCAGACGCTCGAGAATGTGTAGAAGGATCTATGCGACTTGCAGATTCAAATAGGTCGAGTTTAGGTGAGCGTGGGTTAAGCGAGTGGGATTCAAGCAAGTCTACTAGTGAGCACCACTATTGCAGCAAGAATGCTGCAACTCTTGGGCTACCAACTTTACTTTTATCAACCCAGTAGTTTGTAACAAACTTGGAAGCGTCGGTGTTGTATGCACAAGTACTAGTTCTCACTGTAGGTTGTCACTTGGTTAGCCGGTGCAAGATCACTAGGAGCTCAAGCCAACTTCTATAGATTTTAGAAGAAGCTCTATGTGTGATGAAAGGAAAGGAAGATTACTCTACAGATTCTATTCTAACTGTAGAAAGGAGAAATACTGGAATGTAAAGCAAAACCTAGTAAACCCTAACTAACAAGCTAATTCTAATTTTGCCAGAAACACTATGAAAACCATGAAAGAAATGCCATTACCTACTCAAGGAAGTAAACAACACCTAACCATGTTATTTCTAGAATTAAATAAGCAAAAAACATATTTTTGGATTTTTATGTGTTTTTATGTGAATTTAACATGCATCTAATTTATTTTGTGTGAGTGTGGCAGTGTACTGGTGGTGTTAGAGGGCGGTTATGGAGCTTGGGAGGACGTAGGATGGTGTGGATGGGTTCTAGGAGGTCTTAGGTGGCCTTCTAGAGGCGTTTCCCATACTCACCCTTCAAAAGAAAGCCTACAAGAAAAACTATAGGAGGACACATGAAAACTACAGGAGGAAAATAGGGAAACTACAGGAGGCCTACAAGAGGAGGCTGAGAGAAATTTTCGTTGTTTTGAAGGTGTGAGAGTGGGTGGAAAAGGTGGATGAAGGTTGGAATGAGGTGTTAGGGCACCTAAGGTCTCCCATGAATCACCAGGAGAGAGAAAGATGATTGGGTTTGCTCAAGGAGAGAGGAAGAAGTTCTATGAGAAATGAAGGAAACTAGGGTAGAATTGAGGTGAGGTTTGGGAAACCTATAGGGCATGGATCAGATGGAGGGTGTGATTTCTGGTAAGCTGGCCAACTACTGGAAGAGCTCTGTTGCATAGAAATTAGCAGTCAATCAAGAAAATCAAGCAACTAATGAAATGAGTGCATCCTAGGAAAATCAGAGTTTTGCATTAAAATGGCCTAAACTATGATGTACAGAAGGAAATGCTAGGAAATGATGTAATAAAGGAAAGCATGCAAAAGGAATATTTTAAATTAGGAAGTGAACATTATAAAGAAGATCTAAAGCAAAGCAAAACTAGACTATCAACTTACTAGAGAGCTGCAAACACTAGAAGTTCTAGGAATGAGGAAAATCTGTGTTTTTGGGGCAGCAAGAGAGTCTTTGCCTCAAATCATGGTCCTAGAGGGAGGAAGAGAGGCTAAGGTACTATTGATAGCCTTTTGAATCTTCTCTAATCACTTCTTAACCTGCTATAGAAAGCACAAATGGAAGCAAGCTACTAAATCATCAAAAGCAACCTATTCTTAACCATAAGAGAAATACACCTAACATCAAACTAATCTACAAACTGAAGTAAAGCATAAAAATACAAGTAAAGAGAAGCTTGGTTGCTTGTATTGGGCCCTAACCAAATATCTTCAGCCCTTTGAGGTAACTCAGTGCTAGCTCAAAAAGGATTCCATCTTCATTATAAAAAAATAGCAAGATTACATAAAACTGTCATAAAATAGTAAGCTCAAAATTTGAGCAGAGTTTACACAAGCTACAAAGTCAACCCTAGTGAGGCCCTAGGCCTCTCTGCTTATATGTTTGAAACTACGAACAAATTCCTTAAAATTAGGGAGGTTGGCTCCCAAAACTCGAGATAACTATCAATCATCTTCCACTTGCTCGGCTACCTTCTAGTGCATGATTCAGCTGCTTGTACTCCGAGCTGAATGAAGGGGAATTCGAGTGAGGAGAAATAAATGAGGGGTATTCCCTCCTATAAGTCCTCTCCCCTGTCTACTTTGAGTTATTGTTGTAGTTTGACCACTAGATCCTTGACTCTGACCTCAAAATCCATCAATAATCTACATTAAATACATGTTAGACCACATGGCATAATAACTAACTCAACTCACCCTATAAGCATAAATATAATCAGAAAGTAATACAATAAGCTAAGAGAATGGTTGATTTGACTACGTTAGGAGTTAAAATGAGCCCATATAATTATCCATTTATGAGGCTCATCACCTGCCACAAGCGAGCGCGTCGGTGCTAGACACAGATAGAACTCTGGACCTCAGAGTTATTCCTTTACGAGACGGTTCACTATGCACAGAAGCATATGAAGAAAAAAACCAACTCGGATAGATAAAAGATGTGGGTGTCAACTTAGCCTTGTTGCCTATTCAGACCCTCCACATGCTTCATTAGGGGGTATCAGATGAGCTCAAGATAAGGGAGAAATGAAAACTATCATTTATAAGTGAAGTCAAGATGAATAATGAGCATATTTTTGTATAAAAGGCTCAAGCGCTGAAGGAAAATGAAGAATTGGCCGCACAGAGCCAGAGCTTGGAGGTAGCAATTATGTAGGCATGTTAGATGCTACCGAAAATTCACATTCCAGACAATGGTGCAACAACGATGAAGATTCAAAGCTCGACTTGAATTGAAATTGTAGCCAACAACTCCAAGAGAAGTCAGGGAACAATAGATAGCAACTATCAGAGAAAGTATGGCCACTTTGGATGCATCCATCACAGGCTTCACACTAATCTTCAAGCAGGTAATGGAATTATGGAAGAATATGTAGGAGGAGACAAACTTGTAGAATCTTGGCACAAATATCAGGGAGCTGTAGCAACAATTTGATGAACTCAGGGCGACTGTGCACATTTTGGCACCAGTCCAACACCTCGCTCAATTGCAAGAAGGAAAACAAATTTAATCACAAATTGAAGAGCTACAGAGAAAATAGATCATCTTAGAGGCCAGAATACAACCATGGATAGATGAAGCAAGTCATTTTACTTTGCAGTCTAGGAAAAGATAAAGACACTCCAACAGAATCAAAGGACGATGCACCTGGCAATAGAAGGCCCAACTATAGAAAGGCTAGTAGTGGAAGTGCAACAGGCCATAGTGGAGGCTTCTACTGACATAGTTGTGTCAAATATGGAGTTCAGTGACCTCTACAATAAGATATAGGTGCTAGCTGAGTGAATCGAGGACGGGTCACCCAATTTATGTTGGGGACATGTTCGGATGGGGTCCTTCGGGTCAATTTTGTTAAGTTTTGGGTCAATTTTGTATTATCTTTTGTAGCAAATGTAAAGTCTCTATGAAATGTGGAAAGCATAGCATGAAGCTAGAGGAAGTCAAAGGGACTTTAGTCCCTTAGGTGGGTAGGTGATAGAGTTGTTTTGAGACCTGCCCATGGTCCATAGACCATGGTATTATAAAGAAAATGCTATATAAAGTTGAGTCATAGAATGTCTTGCAGGAGAATGAGATTAAAAAGAATCATTGTAAAGGAAAGGTGATAAGGCAGGAAATGTCTGTTTCCTGTACTTAGGCGAAAGGGGAAGGCTCATGCAGCTGAGTGAGTGGAGACCTTGGTAAATCTGCATTCTTAGTGCTTGGGTCCCTACAGCTGAGTGGGCAGGGATAAAAAGTCTATATTTGAACGTTTATATCTAATAAAGACTGTTTTGAGCTGAAATTGAAACATCTATGTCCTTTTATTTGCTTCTGCAAAGTTTATGTATCTTCGCTCTATAATCTGTTTAAGATGAATTAATGCTTATTTACTGCACAAAACTGGTAGATATGTAATGTTTTACGCATGATAAGTATAATTAACTACCTTCATGAAGATCTGGAAGTGGTTGAGATAGGTTTCATTAGTGTTCCATCCAGAAGGGATAAAGCTGCGTGAAGGAAGATCTAAGCCATAAGAACTTCATGAACCCATCACAGAGGCCTCTGATTGTAGAAACCTAGTTCTAGCATCCCCCAATACTGCTTCAAGTGAGACTGCATTCTGCACTATGATTTTGTTGTTGAAAGGGCTAGCAGTTTAGGGTTTTTTTGGTTAGTGCAGTTAAAGTTGAACCTAGGTTAGGCCCCATCAAGCCAACAATTATCATTTGTCATTGGCATGAATAATTGCCTAGATTGACAATGATTTTTCCTAGCCTTACAATTTCTTGGATAGCCATGATGTTGTGGGTTTTAATTTTATTTTCTGATTGGTTCTCATGTTCCTTATTGTCGTAGGTTGAGTTATTAGTTCCTGGAGCCTTGGTTGGATAAATGCTCTAGAAGCTCTGTAATTGCTTGGGTTGAGTTACTAGTCCTGGAGGCCTTGGTTGGAAAAATGCTTTGGAGCTGTTAGTGGGTTGAGCTACTAGTCCTGGAAGCCTTGGTTGGAAAAATTCTCTGGAGCCCAGCAGCTATGGGTTGAGTTACTAGTCTTAGAAGCCAAGTTCAAACAAACACTTTAGAGCCCTGGAAATCATGGATAGAGACCGATCTGCTTATGGCTAGTGATGTCTGATCATGAGGTGGAACCATTGGTTGGGGGTCGAGGTGGTTTGGCCTCTAGAAGTCCTAGTTTTGTTTTCTTGCTTTATTCCATGAGATCCCATGTTCATGCTTCGAATATGGCATGGGGGTGATTGCTAAAAGAGAGATTTGGTTCAACCCAATATATGGTCTGGTGTTACGTGCAAGTCCCTGAATTGGTTGGATTAGAATATGTTAATAAGATCTTTCCTCTTGTGTTTTATGAATAAATGTACTTGTTATTATGTGGCTATCATGGTTGTTCTATTATTGTTGTTTATTTAGTTATATGCTAATTATAAGTATGGTTTTATGACAAAACTGTGTTATGTTTATCTTCATGTTTTGGTTAGTAAATCAAATGTTAATGGATGAATGGCCTAATAGATGATAATGTAGCTAATGTGAGAGGTCATCAAACCTTCTTGATGATTCTGATATAAGTATGATACCCCTATGTCCAGATGTGTGTTGATGACCTATACATTACATGTTCATGATGTATTTGATGAAATGCCTATCATGGATAGGATGAGTCAAGCCAAGTCCTTGTTCAAGTTTTTCATTATATGCCTTGTATCTTTGTTATCTATCATTCATGAGAGTTTAATCTAGTTCTAGGCAAAGGCCTAAGTCTTAGGCCTGAAAACATGGCTCATATTTCTGGGGTGTTACTATGTAGATAATTGGCTGGAAAAGATTGTAGTTTTTGGGAAGTAGGCCTGTGGGAGTGAGTGAAGGGTTTCAGTCACATGGAGGGCTATCATGGGAGTGAATGGGGGATTAGTTTAGTGAAAATATAAGTTAACTCACGGGTTGGGCACTTGGGGTGATTGGTTAGCTCTAGGGAGTTCTGTAGCACCTAAGGGAGGTTTTTCAAGTCTTGGGTTGTTGGTTCCACTTCCCTAAGGTGATCTAGGGAGTTGAATCAGATCATAGTAACTCTTCATCAAATATTTACCTTGACGTACCAATTAGCTTGGGTAAGTGTGGGAGGAAGGTTTTACAGAGTTGTATTAGAGCGAGTTCCTTTCTCTTTGGGCGATGTCTAGTTTTTGTTCTCTTTGGGTGATATCTGATACCACATAGTGGTATCAGAGCATGGTTCAACCCTTAGACTGGATGACAAAATCTGTTTGTCATGGATGCATGAAGGTTGTATATATGCCAGTTATGTATGCATGGTGGTGGTCATCGTTACAGTTATGTTGATATGTAGAAGTTGATGATGTTGTTGGCAAGATGTGTTTGTCATGAATGCATGTTAATGTGTATAAGTTGTTATGCATGCATTTTTATGGCCATTTTTGTGGTCTTGTGTCATGATGATGATGTGTTGGATGAGATAGAGCAGGAGATGTAGATTACAAGAATGAGGTTGCAGCATTGGACTTCGAAGTAAGAGCAGATCTTCGTATAGGTTTGAATGAATGGACATGCATGTATGTTTATTAATGGTTGTGATATGCATTCTATTGTTGTTGTGGTTACATGCATGATACATTCTAGTTGATCAGTGCAGTCATATGCATATTTGTTGAATAGTCATGCATGGTAGTTAACTTGTTGTATATGCATTGCAGTCATACAGATGATGATTATGGTCGTTGCAATTAAGATCTTGATGTAATGTATCATGTTAATCTAGATTGGCCTGTGCAGATGGATATGGTAATGATATTCATGTTGAGTTGATATAGTTGTAATATTGTGTTATACTAACCTGGACTGATGTAGGTTTTAACCCTGTATATAAATTACCTGAAAATGAATTCTTAAAAAAGAAAATATGCAATGGCAAGAACATAAAACAAATATACACAGATATTTTCCACTAGATCTCAAAAGCGGGGCTACAAGATTGATTTTCATTATGTTCCTTTTAATTTTACAATATATATATATACATGTTGAAGAATTCATAAACCCCAATCCATTAACCCTGAATTAGAACATAACCATAGTTCCCTTAACTAGATCTACAAAATACTATGGCCAAAAAACCATCATTATCGAAACCATGTGAAAAACCCATGCACAAAACCATGGGTAGTTCCACCCACCATCTTTGAGTCTGCATAAAAAAAAAAATTCCCTGGGCGCTCCCTCGGACCCCATTTAGGGGGGCTACTACAACCCATGCAAACCTACCGACTGGGGGGTTGCCACCTCCCGCTATGCCTAACACAATATACAATGCATGGGGCTAGTCATGGAAACAATATAACGCACACCAAACAACTGACTTGTGTAGATGTGATATCCTCCCTTGAGATGCATTAAGGTATGAGTTTGATTATGCCATTTATTTGGTTTATCTAATATGTTGTGTTTAAAAGTTGTTTGAGTGTTTCATTAATTGCAAGATATGAGCATGTGTCTATAATATTGCATGAAGGAATGATCTTATTTTAATATGGTTGTACTAACTTAATATTTGTTGAGACATCTAATATGTACTTGAGTGTAAGTAGGTGCTAGATGTAGTATTATGACTATTGACTGTGAGTTGATTGTTGATTATGTCATGTATGTTAGTATGGGTAGAGTTTGATTTCAACTTAATAGAAATGATTTATTGATATTTGGAACATGTGATTGACATGTGTGGAAAATTGCAGGGAAAAATGCTTTGTATTAACATGACGAGGTAATAATTGATTTGTTTATATAACTAACAGTTGGGTGGTGTGATAGTACATAGTAAGGCTCGATTGCAACAAAGTAAAAGTTAAAAGAAAGGTATTGGGCGAGAATTGTTTTGGCTATGTTTGGAAACCACAATTCCAAATGAATGAGTGCTTTGCATGCATACAAGATGTCTTCTTAACCTTGATTTTTCCTGAAATTATGTGGATATGTTCTATATTCATGAACATGTATTTGATAGGCATGGAAGCTAGTTTGTAATTATAGATGAATCTGTCAAGGGAATTGGAGTCCCTTGAGAGATAACATGGACATATTCAGTTACAAGGGTGCATGCTTGGAATAGAAAGGTAAGGTAATCAATATATTGTTATATTTATTTATGCATTGAAAGTTATAAGTTTATGGTAGTATGATGCAAGAAATTGCATGGAAAAAGAGATTTTCATGAAATCTTGAAGAAGGATCAAGTTGAGGTTTCACTTGGAGGAATTGGGGACCCATGGGGATTGAGTCATGATGTTTGTTTCTAGTTTTGTGCTTTCGGTCTTTTTGTGATTTGATTGCACTTGATTTGCAGTTTTATTTGTGTCTGATGCATGCCCATGCCACTTTAATGGCAATGTCGTATTGTTATTATTTTTCCATGGTTCTCTTTTGTTTGTTTCTCATTCTTGTCTTTATTTTTTGAGGGTCTTGGCAATTGGTTGGGGAAAGAGGAAATTTAATGGAGCTTGGGAAGATATAAATGAAACCTAATAGGTAATCTAAGACTCAGATGAAATCCGATGCATGAGTAAATTGAAATTGAAGGAAAGAGTATGACAGTTAGTTGCATTCATTGGGTCCATTGGGGTAAATGGATGGTAGAAGAACAATCATGAGAAAGGTGATATGAAAGGTAAATTAAACAGATTTGAGGCGTGATATGTCTTGGCTATGTTGGGAATTGTTGTTCTCAATGTTATGCACATTTTCCATGGATAAAGGGAGTTCTATTAACCTTAACCTTATGATATCTGGTAATTATGTAGTGATCATTATTATGCTAATGTGTATATATGTATATATATGTATGTTGATGTCTGACATGATCGTCAGGGATCATGATTGTTTTATCCTCATGTTTATATGTATATATGTATGTATGTATGTCGTTGTTTGGTAGGGCCATCAGAATCATGCTTGTGGAGGAATGATTGCTTATGTAGGTGAATGGCATGAATAAGTTTATGTTGTTTGAGGATCAAGTGGGAAGAGTAGCCTTGAAAAATGTATGAGGTTAGTATCATGCGGATATGATTTGATATTATGTGCTTGTATTATGCCTATGTTTATGTTATAGACAAGTAATGTGGAGGGATACATCAACGAAATGAAAGAAATGTGCTCTACGACATGCTGAGACAAGCATGGATAGTGGAAAGACATTAGAGGCAAGGTTTTTTGTTAAAGACAATGTGGTCTTCGGATGTGCAGTACTCGTGTTGTGTACATATTGCATATGAAATGTTGGGCGTAGATGGTGCTATGTACCTGTTGGGTGTGTGGCTCTATGTATATATGGTATTCTACGCATGTTGGATATGTGGTTTTGTGTGCATATGGTGTTGTTCGCATGTTGGATATGTGGTACTGTGTACATATGGTGTTATGTACATGTTGTATATGCAGTTCTATTTACATATAGTGTTGCATGCATGTTGTACATGTGGTGCTATGTAAATATGGTGTTGTGTGCATGATTGGTCATGTGGTGTTGTATGCATGTTGTATATGTGGTACTATGTGCATGTGTTGTTGTGTACATGTTGTGCATGTGGTTTTGTGCACATGTCATGCTTGTGGTTCTGTGTACATGTGGTGTTGTACACATTGTATAGGTGGTGCAGATTACATGTGGTTTTGTGTACACATTGTGTAGGTGGTGCCATGTATATGTGATGTTGTGTACATGTTGTGCAGGGGGTGCTATATATAGGTGGTACTATGTGCATGTTGTACATGTGGTATTGTGTGCATAACATACATGTTGTGTTGTGCATATGTGGTACTATGTATGTGCATTGTGTAGTCATGATACTGTGACATCTGCATTCATTATGTTATATTATGTGTACACATATTTATTTTGTTACACACCGGGTGTAGGTGTATGTGTTGTGTTGCACACCGTTGTACACTGGGCATAGGTGTATGTTTGTGTTGTACACCAGTGTAGGTGTATGTATTGTGTTGTACACCAGGTGTAGGTGTATGCGTTATGCTGTGTTGTACATTGAGTGTGGATGTATGTGTTGTGTTGTACATTGTGTATTTCTATGTGATTAAAGAGGAGAGAAGAAGTGGGTGTTTGTCGGGTGTGGCAACCAATCTGGTGTGTGTATAGAAAGGACAAGGAGAAAGGCATAAGAAAAGGATCGACAGAAAAATAAGTATCAATATTTTATTTCAAATTTTATTATGCACGTGATCTGTGATTCTGATTAATTATTATTACATGGGATCTATGATTATGGTATATGATGGTTACATGTGATCTATAATTTTGATTATGAAGGTTGCATTTTGAGATAACAGGATATGATATGTTTATACATGATGATTTGATAAAAAAATATGGCTTGACTTGTTGCGATAGGAAGTATACAGAATTGTCGGTGTACCTTATTGATGGAAAACCAAAGACGTAATTTTTGAATTTATTTCAATTTGTTTTGAATCTAATGGAAATTATGCGCTTGGTACAAGAAATCATGGAAATGCCGGATTTGGGTGAGTTGAAACTGACTGCAAGCATTAGAAGCAACAACAAAATGAATAGCAATAGGAAGCAATATGATGGTAAAGCACTTCAGGAGCAGGGCCATTGTGTGACACTGATACCCAATAGTGCCCACTAATTTCCATGAGCATGCTATGACTATTATGATGGTTTTAAGGCAGGGATATTCCTTGGTTTTTGGACCTTCCAATGTAAGGATACCTTGCCAAAGGAGGGGTCACCCGAGGGACTATGTAGTAGAGAAGGGAATCTCAAGGAATACATTGATTTTGGTCATTATCATTACCAGATGGAATCAGATGCAGATTGGGAGTGTGCCCCAGAACAATGAACTAGTAATCATTCATTGAGGGAATATGCAACACAAGATTGTAGTTTTGGAAAAATTTGATGTAGACTTTGATTTTGGTAGTGGATTTTGGGCTTCTTGGGAAGGAGGTGAATCCCGTACTACTTTTGAGGGTGGAGGTGTGAGCCTCTAGATTCCCTTGTTGTTGATGTAGGTATATCGTTTTATTTGCTAGTTGAGAAAATGTACAAATGTGTATATGTGTATATTGTTGTAAATACTGTATGAAGCTGGATTTATAAATATCCATAGACAATGTGATTTGTTGGTTGAATAAAATGTGTATGACTATATATGTGGTTGTTATTATAAATACTGTAATGAGATGTGTTATAAAGCATTAGTGAACAATATGTTTATCATGTTTTCAACATGATATAATTGTAAAAAATACAACATGTTGTGTTATAAAGCTCCATAAGCATAATGTTTTTTTTGGTTTATAAGTGTGGATAGTGTTCCCCTAAGGGGGAGGGGTTTGTAACAGCCATGGGTTAAAATTTTGTGTAATAAAGTTAATAAAGGTAAAATAAGACCAAGGTCATCGGACACGTATTCTAAGCTGAATATTGGGAAAAACATCCTAGTGTGGGTTCATTTGGTTTATTATGGATAAGGCGAAATTGGCAAAGGTAATGGCAAAGGATTTGGAGAGGAAAGAGACATTAATTGGCATTTTATTTATGAAAACAATGGAAATTGGGAGAAAAGGAATGTGGAAGGTCAGGGGTTACATGTGAGGATAAAATTGAAGGAAAATAATGAAAATTTAAGAAATTAGAGGCCTTAATGATAAAAAGGCTTCTAAGGATTACTTCACAGACTTTTTTTAGTTCATTTTTGGATCTCTATGTTTTTATTCTATCTCTCATACTCTTGCATACTTAGAGTATTCTTGGAGAACTTTAGCATACATTGGATTTGGAGAAAGAAGGCAAAGGAACAATGGGAAAGCACAATGGAAGAATGAGATCAATAGCTACAACAAGTTTTATTTGCAAGTATCGAGTTGCATGTATGGTTTCCTTACAAGTTTTGGAATGAGTGGTATATGATTGTGGTTCCTTGGCTATGATTTTTCATTGTCGTGGAGGATTTCTTGGATTTCCAATGGTTTTTCCTAGCCTTACCATTTCTTGGATATCCATGGTGTTGTGGGTTTCACTCTTTTTTTTTCTCTGATTGGTGCCCATGTTCCTTATGTCTATGGCTTGAGTTATTATTTCCTGGAGCCTTGGTTGGAAAAATGCTTTGGAAACCTTGTAACAACTTGGGTTGAGTTACTATTCCTAGAAGCCTTGGTTGGAAAAACGCTCTAGAGTCATTGGTGTGTTGAGTTACTAGTCTTGGAAGCCTTGGTTGGACAAACACTCTGGAGCCAAGCAGAAACTATGGGTTTAGTTTCTATTCCTGGAATCCAAGTTGGAACAAATTCTCTGGAGCCCTAGACAACTTGGATAGAGACTGATCTAGTGATTGTTAGTGATGTCTGATCGTGAGGTGGAATTATTGGTTGGGAGTTTAGGTGGTTTGGCCTTTAGAATCCTTGGTTTGGTTTTATTGGTTTATTCCATGAGATCCTACATTAATGCTTGGAATATGGAATGGGGGTGATTGGATGAAAGAGAGATTCTGTTCAACCCAAAATATGGTCGAGTGGTACATGGAAGTCATTGACTTGGTTGGATTTGCATCTGTTCATAAGAGATCCTTTCATCTTGTGCTCTATGTGGTGCTTGTTATTATGTGGTTATGATGGATGTTCTATTATTGTTGTTTATCCAGTTATATGTTGATTACAAGTATGGTTTTATGATGGACTTGAGTTATGACTCTCATCATGTTTTGGTTAGTAAATGAAATGTTAATGAATGAATGAACTAATAGATGATCATGCCATTAATGTAAGATGGCATCATACCTTGTTGATGATTCTCAACTAAGTATGAGACCCCTATGTTCATTTGTGTATTTATGACTTGTACATTACATGTTCATGACATGTTAGATGAAATTCCCGTCATGGTTAGGAGGAGTCAACTCAAGTCCTTCTTCAAGTTTTCCATTAGAGGCCCTATCTCTTTTTTATTTATCATTCATGAGAGTTTCATCAAGTTCTCGGAAATGGCTAACATTTTAAGGTCGCTGGCATAGAATTGGCTGGAAAAGACTATAGTCACTTGGAAGTAGGCCTTTGGGAGCGACTAGAGGGTTTCAGTCACATGGAGGCCTTGTCATGGGAGTGGCCGGGGGTTTAGTTTAGTGAAAATCTAAGTTAACTCGATGGTTGGAAACCTAGTGTGGTTCATTAGCTCTTGAAAGTTCTGTAGCACCTAAGGGAGGTCTGTAAAGTTTGGGTTCATCGATTCCACTTCGTTAAGGTGATCTAGGGAGTTGAATCATATTATAGTAACTCTTCTTCACATATTTACCCCGATGGACCTATTAGCTTGGGTAAGTGTGGGAGGAGGGTGTTACATTCTATATTTATATGTTAATTTCGATTATTTTCTTATTGGTTTTATTCATAAAAAGGTAGTTGGGTTAATTTTTCTTTTATGAAATTGTTACAATAACCCTATACATGTTGGCCGAGTGATAGAAGTAGATTACATTAGTTAGTTTATTTTTCATTCATTCTTGATGTTAATCATTAGAATATGTACACTTAAATATGCATCTGTTTAAAAGACACAAGTTTTTCATTATAGCAACTATTTGTATTTTATTTCACATTAAGGATTGTCTTTCTTAGTTTTAATTTTAATTTATAATTTCATATACAAATTAAAATTAGGAATTCATTTTTTATTCTTTTTATAGATACTTATATTTTTGTTCCTTTGTACTAGTTACATTTTTTCTATGACCTTTATTGTAATGTCACATAATTATTTGTACAGATTTTGATATTGCTAACCATCATTTAATTCTTATACTTTATATTCATTAATTCATATCCTTTCTATATAATTAAAAATCTAGATTTATTTTATTTATTAGTCATTAGCTTGTAGGTTGTATTTAATTTATTAATTCATAACTTTATAAATATAACATTAGTTTAGGTTTCATATAGTTAGTGTAGGTTAGGATTAATTTTTCCCTTCCTTTATTCTTCGTGATGAGAGGAACCCAAAGGCTAAGAGAGCCTATAAACTTTTTGAGGATGTCCATGCCAAAAAACTAGGGATACTCAAGAGCTTTAGCCTGGGTCGTTTCTCCCTTGTTCACTAGGTTGCATAAAACTCGCATCAGCAAAATAACACTAGAAGTACGACCCATTTGACAATAAATGGAAAAATGCAGTCATAAAATACAAACTGTTAGATCACCTATTGTCACTAGGAGTCATACAGACCCCCTTGCTGAGACTTCTACTAGTTCTCAGCCGCAACTTAAACAGATCAACAATGAGCATACCTCCCCAAATCAGCCATACTTTCAGGCTGAAATTGACAAGGTTATTCAAAGATCTCTTGAGCTCCTTTTTCGAGCACAAGACAAACTGGAAAAACTTATTCTATTCACAAAATATTTTCTTTCCACTTAGTTACTACTCTTGAACTTTAGTTAGAAGAACTCACAATATTGAATCCACACGATATCTCAGTCTACTCCCTTTAACAATGGATTGCATGAAATTTTAACCAGTAGAATCATAGATCTCAATTAGCCTACATTTGAATAACCTATTTGTTAGACAAGTCAGCCAACTCTGTTGGGAGGTTATGGCTTTTCTCCCTCTCCTCCTAGTTCACCTTCTTCTTTAGGAGACTCGTGTAATGAAGAAGACTCTTCAAAGTCATTAGAATATGAAGGATCTCTGAGGATGGTAGCTAATGAAGGTAATCCTGGTAGAAATCAAGGAAACCAACAAAATAATCCTATAACCACTTGGCTTGCTCAAGAGGTGGTTATTGTTCCTGACATAAAACACCCTCTTCCAAGGAACCCTCATTAGTTTCTCCACAAATTCAACCGTGATTCCAGGCAGCCAACTAATGATAACATCAAATAATTTATGCTAGCTATCAGACAAAATAATCTTCAACATGAGGATGTTGTTTGTAGATTTTTCGCTTATACATTCAAGGGGAAGGCCACCACTCAATTCTTTGATCAACCTCTCCAAAGTATTGCTTGGGAATAGATTGAAACCTCGTTTCTGGAGAAATTTGGAGATGATAAGCCACCATATATTTTAGTTGACAAGCTGTCAAACATGAAAATGGAGGCAAAATAGAAGGTACAATATTTCAATGTTAGATTTCATTCAATTAAAAATAAAATCCTTGTTGAATTTATGCATGTGCAAAATTTAGTTGTTGCATACTATGTGAAGGATTTACCACATGATATTTCCATGTGGGTCAAGAGATCTCAGAAACCTAATCTACAAGTAGCCTTTAAGGAAGCCTTGGCTACAGAAAATAATATTTTTAGTCTCAAGCCCAATATTGATAAACACATTGATACAACTTCTTCTTCTGGTAAGAAATCAAAAACACCAAAATATTCCTCTAAAAATGAGTCCTCTCCTTTTGATTTTGAAAACCTCCAAAAGGATCTAAATAAACTTTATGATTTAGAAAAACATTTAGTATAAATTTCTTCATATAAATCCAATTTTAGGAATCCTTACAGGAAATCTTTCTAAAATAAACATGCTCCTCCAAATGAGGGATTTTTTGTTGAAGGTTTACATGAAACCATACAAGAAATCATTACTGAAAATGCCTCTAATGAAACTGATGCAAAGGAGGTTGAAACTCATAGTGAAAATGAAGATGATCAACCACCACTTGCTATAGGCCATTTTTCATACCTGTTGTTTGACGAAGACTTTGATCCAATTGTTTCCAATCACCACTACTACAATACGCATAGAAAAATATTTGTTGAATTCTCTTCTTGCCGATAAAGCTAAAAGAACTAAAAAATAAGTTAACAGGTAATCTAGTAAAGTTATTGTCATAAACCTAGCAATTAATGATACCATGGACAACCTTAAATAAAGGAGGGGAAATAAAGAATAACAAAATTAATAAATTATATATATATATATAAATATATATATATAAAGTATATAAATAATATAAATATGCTTGAATTGCTAAAAATTCCTCTAATTCAAGAGAATGTTCAACAACACTCTGCTAAAAATTCTGCCAAAACTAAATTTGTTTCAGACAAATATGTTGCTAACTTTGAAAGACCTACACCTGATCAAATTAATATTTTGAAGTGCCCATAAGAAATTTTTGCTTTGCAAAAAAATGAAAACCTTCTCCATTCTTGCTTACTTACGAGATATTTAATTGTAAGTGCATAACTGTATGATAGACTTGAGGGATTCCTCGAATGCCATTCCTCTTTCAATATGCAAGAAATTGAATGTCAAAAATGAAACCTTCCAAAGATAAAATTGTTCAACTTCATAAGACAAACATGAAGGTAGTAGGAGATCTTAATGATGTACTTATTATATTTACATTAGATCATAGGGTTCACTAGTCCATTGACATAGTCATTTTAGATACCCCTGAAACATATGGTATTTTTTAATTCGAGATTGGATGTAGCTTTTGAAGGGATACATATCTACAAATCTATCTCACCTATGGTTACCTTGGTAAGGAGAAAACAACAAGATTAGAGTAAACAGATAAAAACACATGCGACATGTTTTAATTGACATTGATGGTCCTAAGGGACCAAAGTTTTTTATTGATTCTTTTGGCATTTATTCATTCTTTGGTAATTTTCTACTAATCATTTTCATTTTACAGATAGAGAAGAACAATATGACTTGGTGAATACAATAAGTTAGTAACAATAAATATAAAATTGATTTAAGTTAATTTTGATGTTAATTATGAATTATGGTCTTTGTATTTTTATGGGTCAAAATCTAAAGAAGGTGCAGGTGCAGGTTGTCTCCTTTTTGATCCTAGAGGAAAAAAAATCTTTATTTCTTGTAGGATTGAGTTTGAGTGTACTAATAATGTTCTAGAGTACAAGGAACTGATACTATAAGGACTCAAGAAGGTGTTTGATCTCAGAACTCAATGTTTGAAAGTGTATGGTGGTTATGAAATAATCATTAAACATGTAAAAAATTCCATTCATTTCCTTTCATCTCATTAAATTTTTTATCAAGTAGAGGTGTAGAACTTGACTTCAAATTTTTCTACATTTAATATTGTTTATATACCTAGAAATTTAAATCAGGAAGTTTATATGTTATCAAACGTGGCATCTAGATTGATTCCAGCAGAAGGTTTTGAGCCTAGTTATTTTTCTATTGAATTGATGTTAAGGATATTTGATAATGATCAATAGATTCTTGAATTCCTCCATTTGGAAGACAGTTTTTGTGATAACATGATTGATGATATGAATCATGAGGAGAATATTAAAGTCTTTTCATAGATTCCAAGTCAATGGTTAGTGGAGGAACCAACTAATTTTGTAAATTCTATCCCACAATCTATTATTTGGATTGAAAAGTTTTATCATTTGTAGGATATATTTAAGAAGACTATAAATTGTAAAATGAATAGTTCTACCATGCAATATGAGGTAATTAATTTGGGAACCAAGGATAGGCCTCAAAACATAAATTTGGTGTTAACTATACTCGTCGGGAAAGGGAAGATTTTATTCATTTATTTAATGAATTTAAAGATATATTTTCATGGGAATATGAGGACCTTAATACCTTTGATCCCAATACTAAACAAAATTTGATTCATATTAAGCCTCATACTAAGAATTTTCAATAGAAGCTCAGGAAAATCCATCCCATCTTAGAACTTGATGTTAAGAGCATGTTTCACAAACTCTCGGTAGCTAAGATCATCTTCCATGTTTGTCTTACCTAATGTGTTGCAAACTTAGTCCTGGTGAGAAATAAAAACAAAGACATTCGTCTCTGCGTTGACTTTAGAAACTTGAATAAGGCCTTTGATAAAGATAACTATCCAATGCCTTCCATGGTGCATATACTACAATGAGTTTTTGGTTTCAAGATGCTATCCCTCTTGGATGGCTTTTGAGGATATAACTAGGTTATGGTTGCTCACTCAAATCAGTTGAAAACAACCTATAAAAGTCCATGGGGAACTTTTTCTTGTCGAAAGATACTCGTTGGCCCGATTAATGAAGGGGAAACTTTCCAAAGATAAATGTATATTACTTTTTGGAGGTTAATCAATGAATAAATGGTCATTTACTTGGATGATGTTACCATCTATTCAAAATAGAAATTTGATCACCTTTCCCATCTTAGAACAATGTTTTAGCACTGTAAAAAATTTGACATTTCACTAAACCATAAAAGTCTATTTTTGCAATAATAGAAGGAAAGTTTCTATGATGCAATGTATCAAAAGAAAGAATTATGATTGACACTGAAAGAACGTAGGCCATTGATGGTTTGCTACCTCCAAATTCCGAAAAGGCCATGCAATATTTTCTAGGAAAACTAAATTTTGTTAGATGATTCATCCCAAGATTTTCTGAGATGGTTAAACCAATCCAAGATCTTGTACAAATGAATTTTGTTTAGAAGTGAAAGAAATAAGAAAAAAAATCTTTTTCTACCATAAAATAAGCTATTTCTAAAGCCCCCATCCCAATGATCGTTGAATTTTCGAAGGATTTTATATTATACACTTGTTCTTTTGATTATGCATATGTTGTTGTCATCACACAAAAAGAAGAATATGATACCATAATTCCCATTGCATTCATGATTTATTCTATCAAGGGGGTTGAACTTAATTACCCAACTATGGATAAGGAAGCCTTTGCAATTTTTAATGTTGTAAAAAATTTCAGATCTTAATTTCTTAAATCCAAAACCAAAGTAATAGTTCCCTATGCAACAATGAGGAATTTACTTCTGCAAAAATATTTGGGAGAGAAAAAGGCCCACTGGATGACAACTCTCCAGGAATATGACTTGGAGATTAAAGCAAGCCAAATAGTGAAAGACCAAGGTTTATGAATGCTTGATGTTGAGTCTATAAATCCTCCTAATCAAGATTCTAATTTTGATGATGAAGTTTCTTTGTTGCAAAATGAATCTTGTTGTATTATTGATGATTCTCATTATTGGTACACTAACATCAAATTTTATTTTTAGAATGGTATAGAATGATCACATCTTCCACCAAAGAAGAAAAGAGAATTAAGGTTGAAATCTGCCCCTTATCAATTGATTAATACTGTTTTTTTTTTAGTAAGATTATGATACTGTGGTACTTCATTGTCTAGAAGAAGATGATGACCAACATGTCCTTTACAAACTCCATTCAGGTCCTACTAGTCATCATTTTGGTGGATAAACCACTACTCAAAAAGTGAAAAAGGTTTCTTATTAGTGGCCAACATTGTTTAAAGATGATCATTCCCTAGTAGGAAAATGTGAAGCTTTCGAAAAGATTGTTGGTAGGGCTACAAATCCAAATTTTCCCCTTTAGCCCATTACCGTTGAAGGTCCTTTTCAACAATGGGGCCTTGAAATTATTGGTCCCATGAACCCTCCATCTTCTCAACAAAACAAATATGTTTTGACAACTACTGATTATTTTACCAGATGTGTGGAAACTATATCCTTACTAGCAGTCAATGCAAAACAAGTAATCACTTTTCTTGATTCTCACATTGTTACTTATTTTGGAATTCCATAATAACTAGTTTTTGATAACGGCTCTTACTTTTCTTCTCAGGAATTGGATTCTTATGCTTATGATAAAGGAATTAACATTAAATAATCAAAAAACTATTACCGCTACGGAAATGGTCTTACTCAGTCATTAAACAAGAATTTAATGAAAATACTGAAAATAATTGATTTTGAGCACCACAAGAATTGGCATACTACCCTTTTCAGTGCACTTTGGGTTGATAGGGTAACCCCCAAAGATGCCATTGGTAACTCCCCTTTCTTCCCTGTTTATGGAAAATAATTCCTCTTACACCCTAACGTTTTTATTCGTTCTCTGAAATTGTCTCAAAAGGTCCAAGAAGTCAAGTCTTCTGCCATGCAGGACATAACAGTTTCTTTATTAAAATTATAAGAAGTAAGAGAACAATCTAGACATAATTGCATCAACACCAATAGCTTGTCAAACATTTTTTGATAGAAAATATTATTCTAATAGAATTATAGAGGTAGCAGACCTGGTTTTGAAATGGGGCAACTCCCATGGGGACAAAGGGGAACATTCCAAATTTCAGAAGCTATGGCTAGGGCCATTCATTTTTACAGAAAATATTGGTCCCAATACATTTTGTCTGTGAACTTCGGAAAGCCAGGCGGAATCTGTTCCAACCAATGGCCAACTTTTAAAGAAGTATTCTTCTTGAGTCCCATCTGGGATTTTGTTTTTTTCTAAATTTCGTTTTTCCTTACTTTTTTCAATGTTTGTGTGTATGTGTGTGTGTGTTTTTAGTTTAATTTGTTTGATTCATTCCACAACCATATACATTGATAATACTTTAGGAATATTTTTGCAGGGAAATATGCAATGAGATTATAGTTATTCATGTCTTCATGATCTGATTGTTTTTTTGTAGCATCACCTGGATTTTATGTTCAAAATTTTGGATAATTTCAATCAACATTAGAAAAACCTTTTGTGTTTCTTGACTTTATCTATTAAGAGATTCCTTGATAATGTCAATAGGTTTATTTTGAAAAAATAGCATAATCATTAGGAAGCTGGTGAACTTTTAGAATTTTCACGTCATTCCATCTATCATTAGGATTTATATATGATTCGCCATTAGCTAGACTATTTCGTTAAGGAATAAAAACAATTATCCATGGGATAAACCTTGATGTAATTATTTTACTCGGTTAAAAGCACTCAGGTAAAACTTGTGAAAAAGTCATCCTTGCTGAGGTTGTAGATTCATGTTGGTAGTAGTGGCTCCATATATAGCATTTGAGATTCCAAATTTAAATTGTTACTCAAAATCTAATTAATTCCCTTAGGGTTTGTATGTCATCCAAGACTTTAAGGGGGGTTTTGAGCTTGCTTCCTCAACAATTCAAAAAATCACAAAGTTGCAGTAGGCATTCATAATCAACCTGATGGGATCCTTGCATCTAAATTGGATTAAAGAGTACCCATGTCAAGGCTATGGATGTGTTGACGGTGCTGGACCTACCAACATTTAGGGTATCTCTATGATATGACATCCCAACTAGACCTCACATCGTTTGGAGTAGGACTCCCAACAATGGGTGGTAATGTTATGCCCTGACTATGAAAATGCATAGGGTGAAGTATGGTAACTTTGGTTGAGAGCAAGTATGCGACCTTGCAAAAAGCCAAGTGCGATGGATGAAGGTTCCAACACATGAAGGGAAAAGGAGGTGCGCCCCTTGGAATCTTGTAATAGTACACAGATTGAAAGGAATACACAAGCGTAATGACATCACAAGCTAAGATGCAAAATAGTCGACAAGTTAAAGTGATTAATTAATACAACAACACTCATTCAACAATATTCATACAAATGAAAATGAAACAACTAATAAGCATAATTGTAAGTTAAATAACATACATTACAAATAGAACAAGAATAGTCCTAATATATTCACAACTTATGCATGAAAGGGTGTTGGCTTTGATTTTATTATTATAAGTTAAAGTTCCATTCATACATACACCATTGATGGACCACTAGCCCCAATAGTGGAACATTAAAGTCAAGCACCTGCTCCTCCAAAGAAGTATACTCACTCTATGCTACAGAGAAGTCAAGGCTCTTCACAACACTCCCAAGCTCCTTTTAAGCCTAAGCATAGCCAAAATCTTGGCTCGCAAAGTCCTGTTGCATGAGTTATGAGGTTCTATTTATAATAAGAGGGGGTGACTCTTCAACTCCCCTTTGTGATCTTTGGACTGCCTTCATGAATCTTCAACTTCTCCACCAAATGACTCCTTACAATACACAATGACTCTTCACATCCCAATATTGACCCTTGAAACTTCACTTTACAAGAAATTGCAAATAATATTACATTTTACACTCATACCCATATTAGACAAAATAGGGTAGAGACAACTTGACAACCTAACAAGACAAGACACTATAATGATGGAGGTTGGGTGAATTATAGCTCAACAAATTATACTTAAGAAGCTTCTTAGTCACATATTGATGCTAAGCTCGGTACTGTGTGATGACATCCCCAAACTGCATGATGGTGTCTAGTTGGAAGTAGACTCTAGCCTCCATAGCATCCTTGTACTATGACTTGGAGCCAATCTTAACCTCTTTCTCAACTAGGAGCAACATTGTTCTTATTTGAACAAGACCACCAATGTAGTTTTGCATCTTATGTTTGTTCAGCTCCAAATCCTCAGTGGTAATCTGTTTCAGCTGCTCCAAATACTTTTCAATCTCCTACCTAACTTGATGTTTGCACTTACCTTGGATGAACTAGCTGACTAATGGGATATTCTGGGTTCTCACCATGAAATCCAAAATTTTATACAACCATACATATGAGGCCTCAATGTTTCCAATAAATAACGCAAGCTGCTTATTGTTCTGAATCAACATTCAAACTCTTTCTTTCTCTAACTCTTCTTGTGGCTTCATCTTCTTTACCAAAGTAAGTGGTGCCCCTTTGTATATAATTTTCCATTCTTGCACGATGGTGATGGAATTTTTCACATTCCTAAGAGTCTTTAACATTATGTGCTTTGTTTCTACAAGCTATTCAAGTGAACAAATTCCTTATGTATGGTCATGAGCTCCTCATAGAGGTCTCGCATGGTGTCTCCAAGTGTTGATACTTCACCAAGTATCGCTGCTCTCATTTCCCCTAAGTAGACCTATGCAAAAGATTCATTCTACACTGCTCTACGGAGCTATTCTATCTCTTGCTAGGGAACATGTAGATTATGTACCAATTTATCACTCTCAATCGTCAAATACTAAGTTTTTGATCTAGTCGCACCCAGGAAGGCCAAGTTGGTTTGGAAATGGTATTTGGATTCCTGTTGGTATCCACCATTATCACCCTTTCTCTAATGAATATAGGTGATGCATGATCATCCAGAAAATGCCTTCTCCGTGTTTGTACAATTCTCTCTGGAAGTTCATCATATGTCATATTGTACACATCTATCACTAGATCATCATCAAGGGGAAGTATGTCCGCTTCCTCGCTAGGGGCTAACTCTATGGCTAGAGGTGGTGGAGACTCTATGATGACCTGTGGTGAAATAACCATTAGATCAATATCTTCATCCTATGGTTCTGATCCCAACTCCATGTCCACAACTTCAGTAAAATCTTCGATCAACTAGGCAAGCTCCTGGTCCTACATATGTTCTCTCTCCCTTTGTTATTGGTTTTGTTCTTTCTCTTCAACTTGAATTGGCACTCTTTCATTTTCTATTTCGCCTTTCCTTTCTTCTTCTTCCCCCTTTTTCTTCTCCTCCTATTCTCTCATTCTCTGTTCTCGTTCTTCCTGTTGGCATTATGATTCATATGTTGTACTTGATGGCAACCCACTCATCTCAGATGACAAATTATAGTGCAACAAAGTTCATGCACTTTCATGCAGAGAAACGTTCACGCACTTTCATGCAGAGAAAAGTTCCTTTCATGTAGAGAAAAGTTCACGCACTTTCATGAAGAGAAAAGTTCACTCACTTTCATGCAGAGAAAAGCGCATGCACATGGGAAATCTTATGGTTGGTTCATGGTATTAGT
>APFE031614748.1:0-14588 GCA_000404065.3 Pinus taeda | reverse complement strand
GTGAAAACCACCTGCTGCAATTTGTTTCTATCTTCCTTTAATAAGAAACTTCTTTTACAATGTATTGGTGCAGTCCTTCACCAGTACGCAGGCTGCAACCTGCCGAGAGCTACAACCCTCTCTCGTTCTCCAGCTTCTCTTGGAAGGGAGCTACAACCCCCATAGTTCTTGTACTAGCTGAGATACTAGTACGTAGGTGCTGACCTACAATCTTCTCTCCTCCAGGTACCACGTTTCATAAATTTTAAGACTGGACACACTGAAGCACAACTCTATAATCCGAAGGCCACGTTTCATCCAATTTTCATATTGGACCCATCAATATCATCAACACTAGCATTATCAATCTTTGAGTCACGCAATACTGAATCACTGAACCCTGTCAAAAAAACGCTGTCACCAGAACAGAGAGCAGAACCCTGAACTCTGCAACACATTTGATCCCGATATGTCCTTAGATCTTGTTCTCCATCAACTTGTGAGATCCCTCCTTAACTTAGATCAAGCAACCCATAACCTGCATACTGGATCTCATCCTTCATCAGATATTCAAGACTTTCTTAATGCCCTTGCCTAATGATCTTCTTCTCCTTTTATAGTCTTAGGCCTTGCTCAATACCATGGTCCAAAACCATAACAAACCAATACCATCAACTCAATACTAGGGATCAACACGTCTGTCGAGAGCCATGGTCCAAAAACCATAGGTTCAAATTCCAAGGACTAATCGCCATGGACCAAAGGTAAGTTTTCCGACATATACGCGCTTTTCCTTGCATGGAAGTGCGTGCATACACATACGCGACTTCTGATCAACAATCCTGCGTGTATATACATTTTTGTATATAGAGAACTTGCGAGTATAACTTGCGTGTATACCCTACTTGGTATATAGCGAACCTGCGTATAACCTGCCTTTGTACACGACTTGGTATATAGTGAACCTGCGTGTATACTCAGCTTTCTTCATTCTTTGTAATCTGATCATCAATTCTTTGCTACTGAACTACTGCACTATAATCTTTCATCTTGCCATCAAGGACAACACTTGTATCATAATGCCAACAATCTCCCCCTTTGGACTTGATGGCAAAGCTAACTTGTCACACTTAGAACTATCATATGATTCCTTTGAGTTGTCTTGCATCCCATGCATTCATTCACATCTGATATCTCTTTTGTAGATTCATCTATTTATATATAAGTGAGATGATATTCTATGAGAGGGTTGCCATCAAGTACAACACATGCATCATAATGCCAACAAATCCTCCTTGGTGGAAATATGTTTGAGCTGCTCCAAATACCTTTCAATCTCCTACCTTACTTGATGTTTGTTCTTAGATTTGACGAGTGAACTAAATGATGGGATCCTTTGGGTTATCACCATGAAATCCAAAGTGTTGTACAACTATACATATGAGACCTGAATGTTTCCAATGAATGAGGCAAGCTGCTTGTTGTTATGAATCAATATTCAAACTCTTTCTTTCTCTAGCTTTGCTTGCAACTTCATGTTTTTTACCAAAGTAAGTGGTGCCCCTTTGTATTTCATTGTCCATTCTTGCATGGCGGTAATGGTAGTTTTCACATTCCTAAGAGTCTTGACAAATTCCTTGCTTTGTTGCTACAAGCTATGCAAGCAGACAACTGCCTTATGTATGGTCATGAGCTCCTCATAGGAGTCTTGTATGGTCTCTCCAAGTGTTTATACTTCACAAAGTATCACTGCTTTCATTTCCCCTAAGTAAACCTATGAAAAATCTACTTTCTGCACTGCTTCGCGGAGCTATTTTATCTCTTGTCTTGCAACCTATAGATTATGTACCAATTTCTTACTCTCGGTCATCAAATACTATGTTTGATCTGGTTGCACCCGAGAAGACCAAGTTTTCTTTGATAATGGCATTTGGATTCCAGCTGGTTTGTGCCACTATCAACACTTCTCTAATGAATGCAGGTGATGCATGATCATCCGAAAAATGCTTTCTCTATTTTTGTTCAATTCTCTCATGAAGTTCATTAAATGAAATATTGTACACATCCATTACTTGATCATCATTAAGGGGAAGTATGTCCCCTTCCTCACTCAGGGCTAGCGTTTCTTCTGTAGGTGGTGGAGAATGGATGGCATGTGGTGCACTAAGCATTAGATCAATATATTCATCTTGTGGCTTTAGTCCCAACTCCATGTCTGCAACTTCAATCTATTAGATCTACCCAAAGGAAGTGTGGAAAACAAGAAGATCTAAGAGATAGTGTGAGATTGAGTGCAAATATGACTAGGTATGAATTAATAATTATAGATCAAGTGTAGAAACTAAATAAACGTGAAGAAAATCAAATTGGTGAGGAGAGTTGTCGCAACAATGACCATCAATTAAAAAAAAAAGAAACTGATGCGACCCTTGTAAAATGAAAATGATAACTTCAAACAACACTTCTACAAGATAAAATAAGTTTAAATGCCAATAATCAAGAGGAGAAACAAGAAAAACAACACTCACAAAATCAAAACGACAAAAAGTGATAGAAAAAGTGGCAAAAGATGATAAAAGAAAAACAACCGGAAAAGTGACGACAACTGCACTGAAGTTTCCTTGATGTCCTCTGGAATGCTAGAGATCCAAGATTATATGTGAAAATGAGCTCTAGAGGTGTCGATTTGAGCAAATGAGGGTTTATGACGCGCAAGCCTAAAACGAAGAAAAAGCAGCACTTGGCATAAAATTTTAAAAATAATAAGAGTGCCACCTTTGGGAAAATAATAATGGATCCTTATTTCCTAGGGATGCTCTTTTCCCTTTATTTTTCTTAGTTTTCCGGGGAAACTTTCCATGCACGCTACTAGGAAAGATTGCACAATTATGGGGAACTAGGCAACTTTCTGACTCAATGCACTATGCAATTTCTAAGCTCAGTGAGGGATTGCACAATTTTTGGGATTAGTGCTATGTTTCCTTCCATGAATGCACAATTTCTGAGATCAGGGCTTACTTCCAGCCATAATTGTGCAATTCCCATCATCAAGGTTGCTTGCCCTCAATGATTGCGAAGTTTCTGGAGGCAAGCCTAGAATTGATGTGTGACCAAGTTAGGAGGTTAGCTTGTAACTTAGAAATATCACCTACATATGAAAACAAGTGAACAGAAGCACAAGTGAAAAATGTAAGTCTCAATCAAAGCAAGAATGCTTAATAGTAGTGTAACATAAGTTCCCATGAATAGAAGGTTAGGCTCCACAATCTAAGAATAGGAAAAAGTTTGGAGGGTGGTTGTAGCTGCTACAACAGGGTGCATGAAGGAAGTAGAGGCAATGATCTTGGTATTAAATTCAAAACTACATCATTGACTTGGTTTCACTTTATCTTTAACTCTCTTGATTATATGGCTCTTTGAAAATTTATATCGCTCTATTTATGAAGTTTTTTTGCTAATATTTGTTCTAATAAGATTTTATGAATAGATTAATTGAATTCAAGAAAGGCTACAACAACCATTCACAGATCATTGAGGGCATTTAATCTTTTAAATCATCTAATTCTAACCCTTTATCTAATTTACTTTAGTACAAAGATAATTGTTTCGCCCAGTTAGTAACCAATTTCTGGTAGCCCAACTTACTCCCTTCTCATTTTGGAAATGATATAGGCCCCATATTTTTTTCTCTATGTTTTTCTTTTCTTTTGATTGATAAAAAGGAACATTTTGTATTTTTTATTATTATCTAGATTATGATCAATCTAGTTATGTGGTCTTCACCAAAATTCGATATTTCTTACTGAGCACTTTGTCTTCTTATTTTGATTATGTAATGACCATGTGACTTGTGCTTTCACACCATTTCATTCCTAGCATTCTCATTGATCTTGGTCCATATCCTTGGTATTATATAGAAACATTTATTTTATACTTGGTTTTAAATATTGGTTATATATTATGATGAGTGCATATTGTATATTCCTATCGGATTACGAGTTGTGGTGAATGAAATTTTAAAAACATTATGTTTGACATTTTCGATATTTTCAAATTAGTTTATAGGTACATAGTTCAATGCATTTTTTATTGTATTTCTACATTGGTCATGGTTTATATTGTTTATCCAAACATATGACTGAGTTTTTGACAAAAATATGCTTATATCATTTTGGGCTATTGTAAGATTTATATGATTATATAATGTTTCAGTAGCAATTAAACATGCTTACCATTTCCATATCCTGAGTGATATATTGTGGTGCAATATCGATTTGGTATGATTAACTTTGGATGTTGTGCTTCTTATTTGGCTCTCCCACCTCTCAACACCTGTATACAACGTAACCTGTAGCCATAACTTGATCTTTAAAACATTAAAACATTCCCTAGTCATGATTGACCTATAGTACATTCTCGAAACTACATATTGTGATCTCTCGAATTGCTCTGTGGGATTTCCATTTGAGCTTTTACTTCAGTTTCCATTTCTCTCTGCATCTTTCCCAATCTCTTTTAAATTTTTGAGGCTCAGACTTTCTATATACTTATTTTTAATATGTCGAGCTAAACCATATCTTAAATCTTCATTTTCATAAACACACATGCCTGTAATCAGAATGGAACTGATAGGGTATGACCTTGTCGAAGTTTATGATGAATGGTAGTCCCTTTTTGAATAAGTGTGCTGATGAAATTTTATACAACAGTTCCAAAGTTTTAATGATGGTGTTGTCAAAGATTTCACTTCGAATTTTAATGGAAAGCGAGGTAAGTTTGGCTACTTGGAAATGGTGGTTGGTGTCAGTTGTATAACCAAGGCTACCTCCCTACCCACCAAAGGTGAACAATGGTATATGAATTGTCTTGTTCAAGACATCCCATGATGAAATATTTTGGAGCATAAAGACAAGGGTTATACTTCGTAAAATTTATTCATGTGAACTGTCTAAAAATAAAATGGAGGGATTTATTGTATTTCATACGTCATTATATAACATGCGAGGGTTGATATTCCCTGGGGATTTTGTATCACATCCAACTATTGATTGTTTTTCTCAATTATGATGTTAATTTGCCTTATTTCCTATATAAGAGTTTAGCTAAGAATGCTAAAACCTTTCAGTCATATCATAAGAATCCATATAGGTAACTCTTCCACCATGGTCTTATATGTATTTTGGCTAAATATCATTTGTTCAAAATAAGACAATAGTGGAAAATTTTTCTACCACGAAATAGTTTTAAGGAAACCCTACAGTTAGGTCAACATGAGGTTGCACCAGAGAGTCCACCTAATCCTCCTTCTTTGGCTTCAAAACCACATGATTCCTATGCCAATGGGGTGAATATTTATGAAAATTCTGGCCTTGAACAATAACTCGATGCCTTCAATGGTAGCAAGGATGAAAACCCTGAACGTCCATCAACTTGTGTCATTAGGAGCAGGGTAAAGGAGACTATGTTTCGTCATATTGAATTAAAAACATAATTTAAGAAACATGTTGAAAATATGAAGAAGCTAGATACGCAACCCGCATGTCAAGAAAAAAATAGTGATTGTGAAAAAAATATCAAGTCTAACGTCATGGTTAAGTAAGGAGAAAGAAAAGAAGCTATGATAAGCTGAAATAGGTTAATTAATATATCATCTTAAGAGATATTTGTTAATCTTGAAACTAATATACACCCTATGCCTAAAAATACCAAGCCTGAGACTCGATATAGCCTCAGTATTTCTGATAATAAAATTGATTCACTCAAAATTGATAGTGACTCTGGGAAAGTTCCTTCTGAAGCTTTGTTAGAAATTTAATAGAATCAACAATTCATGTTAATTGTACCACATTTAAATGGTCGAATTAATTAGCTTATGCAAGAAAATGAAATAACCAAGGCTTCTTGTCGAGCTAAAGAAGCACACTGAGAACAAAGATCTTCCAACTCAGTCAAAAATAACAAATTTCTAACACGCATTATAGTAAAGATATCATGGGTCACAGTCATAATTTCTCTATATCTTGATGATCTAAATGATTATAAATGAAGGTTTTTATTTTTATTTATGTCCCATCCTATGGAGATGTTAAGGTATGTTGTTTTTATGAATTTATTTGCTAAACTGAAAAGCGTGTTATAGAATCAAAGATTATGTAACAACCCTCTTTCTTGATTTTGTTGAATAGTAATCTTATTTTTGTAATTTGTCTTCGGTCTCTATGTTAGTTGAAACATTTCTCTCACCTTTCATGGAATGGACTCTTATGGATATCCTCGAATTTCTGTGAATATTGGGAAAATGATTCCTGTTACTTATCTTATTGATTTTCTTTGATCCATTTGAATACGACCATAGGCCAAACAAACAATGTGTATTATTTTGTAAAACAAAGTTTCGATTTTGAGTTTATTTTTAGACATAGATAGTAAAAATGCTTTTATATAAACTCCTTATTTTGTAATGAAAAGTGGGGTACCTGTAGTATTATGGAGGGGAACTCCAGAAAATAGATGTTTTAAATTGTATCTGGCTGTGGATATTTTTGAATTACACTATGAGTATTACAACTTGGTTTTATCTAGTAAATTACTTATTGTGTTTGTTTAATTTTTACATAAGCATTATTACCTATCGTCTTCTGCTTTCTGTGTTATTTGATTCCATAGGATACGACAAACAATAGCTACTTTCATTACATGGATTGAATTGATTTGTTGCAGTATTCGTTTTTTCATTTATATGTTCATTTTGATTATTCTCTTATTGGTTTTATTCATAAAAAACTAATTGGGTGAATGTTTCTTTTATGAAATTGTTACACTAACCCTCTAATCTCGTCTTAGTGATAGAAGTTGATTGTATTAGTTAGCTTTTTTTGCATTCATTCATGATGTTAATCATTAGAATATGTACCATCGACATTGATTCAAAAGATAAGAGTTTTGCATTATAACAATTATTTGTCTTTTATTTCACATTAAGGATTCTCTCTCTCTTTTAATTTTAATTTATAATTTCATATATAAATTTAAATTAGTAATTCATTTTTAATGTTTTTTCAGATAATTATATTTTTTTTGTTCTGGTCTTTACTGTAATGTACCATAATTATTTGCACAAATTTTGTTTTCACTAACCATCATTTAATTCATGTACATTATTTTCTTTAATTGATATCATTTCTGTATAATTCACAGTTTAGATTTATTGAATTTATTATTCATTATCTTGTAGGTTGTATTTAGTTTATTAACTTGTAGCTTTAGAAATATAACACTAGTATAGGTTTTATATAGTTAGTATAGGTTAGGATTAGTTTTTCCCTTGGCTTCCTCTTCGTGAGAGGAGGAATCCAAAGGCTAACAGGGCCTATAAACCCATCGAGGATGACCACAAAAAACTTAGGGATATTAAAGATCTATGGTCTGGGTCGTTTCTCCCTTGTTGACTAGGGTCCATAAAACCCACATCAATAGAGTTATACCTAGTTCCTTGTTTTATTCTTCTCTAGGGCATCCATTTCTTCTTTCATTGTGATTTTCCATTTAGAGCTATCAATAACATCTATTACTTCCTAATACAAAAAGAATTCTCATCACTACAAATCAATGCAATAAATAAAATATAATATTCATATCTCAATGGATGATTTTTTACCTCAGTATATCTCCGTAGAATTGGTTGTCACATTTCCACATTTTTTGTATTCTTCAACATCTTCATCTTCCTCTTTGGAATTTTTTCCTATTTCCTAGATTTTGTAAATGGATGAGTTTTCAAGTGAACTTTCTTATTTTGTGGTACTTATTCCTATTTCATTTCAACTTCTACTAACTTCGATTTTATGAGAGGAGATTCATCAAATATTACATCTCTGCTAATGAATATTTTTTGGGTAATATGATTGCATAATCTATATTCCTTAAGTTCATCACCATAACCAACAAAGACATACTTCTTTGACCTAGGATCCTATTTATAATGTCAATTTTTTGAAGTAAAAGCATGAACATCACTACCAAAAAAACATATTTGAATAATCATAATAGTGACTTATTCATACCTATTTGGCAATCTTACAATCTGTTGTAATTGATGATGATTAATTTACCAGATGTGCAGATGTAGTGACTACTGTTACCCAAAACTCTTGCTATAGCATGGAGTTATCGAGCATGATCCTTGCTTTCTCTAGAGGAATCTTAGTCGTGCAATTGACCATACCATTTTTTGGGCAGTGTATACTATGGTTTTATGAATTTTTATTTCAATTTTCTTACAATAATTTTTAAATCCCAAAGACATGAAATCACCTCCATTATATATTCTTCGACACTTCATTGACCTATAGTTTTCTTTTCAACCAAAGCCATAAATTGCTTAAATATATTAAACACATTAACATTTATTTTGAGAATATAGACCCATACCATTTTAAAGTAATTATCTATAAATATCATAAAGTGTAATGATCCCCCGAGAGAAACTGTAAGGGATCGCCCCCAAACATATGAATGGATATAATTAGAATACCTTTACTTGTATGAATTCTTATTAAACTTTTGTCTTAATTTATTCCCTAACACAAAATACTTGAAAAAATTCAAATGTGGAAGTAACTTGCGATTTGTCAACCTTTAGCTCTTACTCACTCATATGATTTACTCGTTCATGTTATAAATGAGTAAATTAATTTTCTTTCTTATATACAAATATTGCATCATTTATTTGAATACTCCCTCAAACTTGTAAAGGTTCCCAATATTTGTAACCTTAATTAGCACCAAAATATCTTTGGACAACTTTAGTGCCCCATCTTGGTATGTAAATTCTTAACCTCGTGAATCTAAAACTTCCAGTAAATTATATTCTTTTTGAATTTTTGTACCTGTGTTACCTATGTCCCTACAATACCATCAAACATCTTATTCTTAACCCTCTCAATCCCAACAATCTTACAAGAAACATTATTTGTTATAAGAGAAACATTTCCATCAATATATACCTCGTAAGAAGAAAACCAACTTCAATGTGAACACATTTGATGCAAAGAACTACAATCTAATAACCATTCCTCATGATACTATAAAAAATTATAAACAAATAATACTTCATTGACCATAATTAAACTTCTCTCAACCACATTTGCTCCCTTGATGGAGTCATCCTTTTATTCTGATCTCTTCTAGCGTATTTCATGACACTCCATGATCTATTGCAATACTATTTATTTATTTAATTTTTATTTTTATTTCGTTAACTTAGATGTTGACGTGCTTGTTGAATTCTACTATTTTTGTGTGGATTGACCCCTGGCTACCATTACTTATAGTGTGGAGGTTTCTATACTAAATTTCATCTTTACACACTTAGACAATAAGGCTCCCATAATATAATCACAATTAAGAGTGTTTATTGAACTAAATATAATAGAATTGACTAAGTGCTTAAAAGATTTAGGAAGTAAACACAATAACAAGACTATTTTGTCTTTTTCTTTTGTTTTTATACACATACTAGTGAACTGATATATAAGAGCATTGCAATTTTTTAGATAAGTTTATTTATTGTAATACCAATATTGTAGCTTACTGATTTGTTCCTTTAACTTAGATCTTAGTTTACTTCTCAAGTTTTCCCCCTTTTCTTTGGATCAACCTCTAATCACCTTTACTTTTTGTGTGAAGGTTTCTATACTAAATTTTCTGCACACTTCCTTAGAAAACAAGGCTTCTACAATAGAATCACAATAAAGAGTGTTTACTGTCATAACACTAATAAAAGTGACTAAGTGATCCCAATATTCAATTAATCAACAAAATGAAATGGATTTATTGTCTTCATCTCCAAATTTTACACCCATATTATTTAACTGACATTAAAAGTATTGAAAATATTTAAATGACCAAGATTTTTGGTACCTTATTTTATTTTTAAACTATACAATTTCCTCTTCAATTATTCATAGATTTTGTCATGTAAAGGCTCTCCATTCTTCTCAATAAATATACTAAAGTTTCCTTTTCACCAATATTGAAAAACACATCATCTCTGAGTCACAACCATATGACGTTAAGAGTTCTTGTATCAAAATCTTCTTGGTTCTCATTGGTCATACCAACATGTTTGTTTCTCTTACCTATCAATGCCTTATAAGTTGTGAAATCCTTTTTGCACCAACAAATTGTTCATGCTAAACTTCCACAACTCAACGTTCTTCTTGTCATTGAACTTCTCCCTCTCCAACTTTCCATTCAAATCATCAATCATTTAATACTTTGAAACAAACACCAAACTCTAACATGGTGGAAACAAAAATAGTGTTATAATACCACCTTTTAAATTTGTGAAACCATAAAATCATATAAATTTTTATCACACATTAATTATAAAAAAAAATAGAAAAATAAAATATAATAAAAAATAACATTCAAAACAAAACACATATTTATGTCTTAAAACTAAGAGAACATCCATAACACAAAATATTAATATTCTTATTGCTCACAAGTGAACACTACAATCTTCTCACAATAAGTATTATAAAAAACAAACTTTTTTATACTTATCATGAAGATATAAATATATAATCATTTTCCACATTACTAACTCCCTTAGATGTGTTATATAAACCGGCACCATTTAAAAAACGTCATAACTCCAACCTATCTATGGTAAAAATCAAAGTGAGCTTCTTGATTTTTTTTCAATGTGTTTAAATTGAAAATTGACATATACTCATAATAATAGTCTCAAAATTTGGTTTATGGATTGGTCATGCATTGATTGTCTTGCACAAGCAAGAAATGTCAACTTTGATAAGTATGGTTTAAAAAATATATCAAATATTATTTAAATTAGTGACTTTTTTTGGTAAGTTTGGTAGAATTTTTTTTTTATTATCTTTCAAAAAATAGGTAAGTTATATCCAGAAATTATGTGGTTAGGTGGCATCAAACTTTCCAGAAGGAAACCAGATCTGTTGGCCACATAACAACATGATAAGATATCCAAAAGAAAAATAGTATGAGTCTATAAATCTAAGCTCACTCCAAGCTAAATAAACCTATATGTCCTTAAACTTCCTAGATTCTAGATAAACATAAGCATATAAAATATGAGACTATTGCATACAAAAACTAAATAGGAAACATCCAACTATTCATCACCACCTAAATTAATAGGAACAAGATCCTTCACACTTGAGCCTTGAAGCTCAGAGTGCAGGATACATGAGATATGTTTTTCAATGCAATTGAGGTGACCATTCTACCTTTGTAGATGAAATTGGATCTGTTGGAGATCCTTGTTGTAATCTGGGAGCCTTTGAGAAGATGAGGTCGAACTAGAAGTTATATGATCCAAATATCTCACTAAGAGATTCTTCATCATCCAATATAGATGGATATTTGGCTTATATTAAGAATTTCTTCCCTAAGAGTGTCTAGGGCAAAGCACTAGAGATTGCCAATCTTCCATATCACTATCCATAAGACTAGCTTGTTGGTTAATCTCAGGTTCCCAAGCTTCTATCAACTAGAGGACTTGGGCTGAACTACACTCATGGTACCTAGAATCATATTCGTTGATTATATAGGAGACAAATTTGTAACCATGATGTTTACCCTTGAATTTATTAAGGAGACGATATTTCTTTCCTCAACCATGAGAGTCATAGGTGGGCTTTCCCTTCCCTACAACGACATGGGCCATGGTTTGATGGTTGCATAAATAAATGGTGACTTAAGACTTAGAGCTTGTTAGCCAACCCGAGGATGGATCGCACCAGTCCAAGGACCTACCACATTAACCATATGTAAGAATTTCATCCTAATCATAACCTAGTGCTGCCCTTTGATGCAAACTTCCACCCAAAAATATAAATATTTTCAGAACCAAAAAACAAGGGTACCTCTCTGTCTGACGTAACTAATGCCATGAAAATAAGTCGAGAGACTCCCATATTGAAAACTATAAGTCTCAGAACCTACTCTCCTAGAATTGGAAAGGAGATAAACACCACAGTGCCTAGGGTAAGGCCAAGAGGCCGGCCGGGAAAAAGACAAAGACCCTACCCACCAAATTCCCATACGTGACAGGAGAATTCCAAAACAAATAGACACATGAGTAAAAAAAGAGATAAACCCTCATACCATTCTTCAATTTCCAAATATGATTTGCAATGGAACATCTTCCAAACCATCTAATGTAAAATAGTTCCATTCTTCTCAGAGATCATAAAAAATAGGGAATTAGCCATGGTCGTAGAGAGACAAATATTACGACTAAAAACATACCTATGAAAATTGGTCTAAGGAGATTATGGATCATACATCACCTAGTGAAGGACTGCGAAGTGAACCTCCCCAAAGACATAGAGCTTCTCAAACCAAAGAGAAATCAAACAGGGATTGCTCACAGAAAATTTACCAAACTTACTAGCATGAAAACCTGAAATTTTACCCTCAAGGTTGTTGTTTCCACCTTCTTGAATTTCAATTAAGTAGAGGCATGCGAGAATCCAACACTCCATGTGCCTCGTGCATGTGGAGGGTGGTGGAGTACCTTATCTCAATCATCATATTAATTAGCTGGTAGGGGTGGGGCCTGCATTATCTTGCTCACACCCTGATTGGGGAAGCTAGTTCCTATCCTGGTCATATTGTTGGATGACCCTAACATCCTACTCTAGAACTTCATTTAGAGGATCAGATTGGTCTACTAGGGACTAGGGAGGCTAGGCCAACTCGATGGAGCAACCTAGATGAGAACAACCCTAATTCTCTAGGAAATATGTAGGTTTGTTACCCTCTCTCCTAACAAGGCAAGTGAGAATGTAGTAAAAATTTGATAGAGGCTCCCCTAGTTCCTGCACGAGGCGAGAAATATGTCAGTTTTGGCTAAGATTTTCCCATTTCCCTCCTTGATTTAGTTTCTTAATGATCTCTATCACTAATTTGGAATCACCTTCAACCATCACCTTTTTGTAGCCCATTCAAATGGAAGAATGAAGGCCATGTTTGAAAGCATTAAATTGAACCTTGTTGCTGCTTGCGAAACCACAATAAGCTGCATAAAAAGGTCGAATTCACTTATGTGAATCCTAGAAAATACCTCCAAAACAGGCAGTTCTTGAGTGGCCTTTAGAGGCACCATCAAAATTTAACATAATAAATCCATCCAAAGGAGAACTAAAGTGGTGAGGTGATAGCATAGGAGTGATTAAGAGTTTCCAAGAGTTTGGGGCAATCATTTTAGGGGAAAAACTCATCATGTACAAAATACGAGCTTCATGAGGGCCAACCTTCTAATCATCCAGGTGTTATTTTTCCACTAAAATTGTTTCTCTAATATTCTGAATTATACCTTTCCAAAATTCTTCCTGAGATTTCTAGTGAGCTTTAAATATCCTTCTATTCCTTTCCTTCTAAATGGCCCATAAGAGGAATCCCAGGGCCAATTCCCAAACCCAATTCAGTATCAAGCTTGAGAATAGGCCTTTATACCACATAACTATAGATTCCTTTACACGTTGTGGATCTCTATCAAGATGACCAAAAAGGTCTGCTAGCTCTCTCCATTTTTGAGTTGCAAAAGGGCATGAATTCAAAAGGTTCTTAAGGTCTTCATTTTGACATCCACATAAGAAGCAGAATGAAGTTCCATTAATTAAATGTTTTTGAAGCCAACCCCAAGTGAGAATAGCCCCAGTGGAGAATGTTTGGTCCCACTTGAATTGTAATCTTCCAGGATTGAATTTATTTGTCCCATTTCTTCCATTTCTCCGAACTAGGGGGGTTGGGCGAGTCCTGATACTCCTTCCATTGTCTCCATCTAGAATTCAGTTGAAGGGGATTGCAAATTTGGTCCACTGTATAATAATTCCAGTTTTTTTTAACAAGGATATCTCCCCTAAATCCTAGCTACTAAGAAACTCCCTCTATGTTTCCATGAGTCATGCCAGAAGAGCATTGTTTTCCATCTTAAATTCCCCAGAAAGAGTGTTGAGTTATTAGATCTTTGTTACTTGTTTTCGATTTATAGATTGAAGAACCACTAGGAGGATCCTGGTACCTAAGGATATCCTTTTTCTAGAGTGGCATACCATATTTTAAATCCATATGTTTTTCCAAAGATATTGGCCACCTTGTAACCTTCTCCACCATAGTTTAGCTCCCATGACTTGATTCAGAGTGAGTGGATCCCTAGGACTTAAACCCCGAGCCATCTTGGGTTTTGTAATATTGGTCCTAGAGACTAAAGTCCATTTCTTCAATTTCTGACCACCATCACATAAGAAATTTTTGAAAGTACTGACCATAGCTGAACATGAGGATTTGGGAGCGTGCACCCCGAATAGATGATAGATAAGAATCGATTGTAAGACTACTTTGAGAAGAATAGTCCTACCAACCAGGTTAAGGGATCAGAAATCCCAGTTGTTGAGTTTATTCCAGATGTTTTGAAGCAGGTATTTCCAACAAGAGGTCTTTAATGAGTTGTGTTAGCGCTTGGAATTCACCTAGGCTGAGATAGACAAACTCTCAAGGCTACATCAAACCATTTCACCTCGTAGCTAGCCCTACGAGATATGAGAAGGCTCTCTCGG
>APFE031614745.1:6450-21322 GCA_000404065.3 Pinus taeda | reverse complement strand
TTTTGATCTTGCATATGAGTTATCCTCCTCAAATTATGCTAAGGTACATTGGTTTATTGAGATTTGGTTTAAATGACATGATATACCTTGCAAGAAGAATATCAAAGATGACTATCAATATGGTAGTCTACAGTGCCTGAGACTCTCCCTATGGATCATATGAGTAGTGTGGTGTTTGGCACCCTTATGATTTGGTAGACACATTGAAGAGCTTAAAGGAAGAAATAAGGAGTTGTATGGCAGATAATGATAGAATCATATAGGCACAGAAGAAACAAGGAAAGGTAAATGCAGTGATACTTCAGAGTTTGTCAGAATTGCAGTGACAGGGACCACTTCAGGTCAGCCATGAGTAGGAGGACATAAATAACGGGGAATATGGTAGTAGGTCTCATGGTGGTCACAGGTCAGATAGAGATGACACGGTTAGAGATGGAAGGTTGTTGGATACTCTAGATAGGAGAGGTGATAGACACAAGTACTATTCTAGTTCTGGTTCTGACAGGCATGATGGTCAACATCGTTATCATCCTTATAGGAGGAGTGATAGGGGGTATCTTTCGGATGAGTTTAAGAAAGGAAAACCACCTACATTTGATGGAGAGATGAAGAAATCATAGGATGCAGAGGCATGGTTGCTTCGTATGAGGAAGTTCTTCATGTTACATGATTACTTAGAGAACATGAAAGCCATAATAGCTACATTGAGTCTCAAACGTAAAGCAAATATTTGGTGGGAAGATGTGAAGAATGTTAGAGGTATTCATGAGGAGGACTTGACTTGGAATGGGTTTGAGAGACTATTCAAGAAGAAGTATCTATCAGAGAGATACTTTGATGACAGGGAAAAATAATTCTATGAGCTAAAGGTGGGATTGATGATAGATGATGAGTACACTAGCAGGTTCTTAGAGCTATTGATCTATGTGCCTTACCTCAAGGAGGAGAAGGCCAAGATTCAGAGGTTCACTAGTGGGTTACCAATTGAATTCAAATATAATATTGAGTTCAATGAGCTTAGATAATTGGAGGTCATCTGGAAGCTAAAGCATCGCTATGAGCAATCAAAGTGTAGATATGAGACTAAGCCAAACTGGAAGGGTAATGCAAGGAACAAAGAAAAATGGGACAAGAAGTGAGAAAGACCTCATGATGTAGGTAATAAATAGAATGCAAAGCCATCTAAGAAGTTCAATGTATCTGACAGTGGACAAGGATTTCGATCTGAGGAGCATAATAAGGAACCCATGCAGTGTTGGACTTGTGGAGGAGATCATTGCTGGAGAGATTGTCCATTGCATCAGGGTGGTAGACTGCATATTTACAGTGCTTAGGAGGCACAAAAAATGGGAGATGTTGGAAAAAGTGTTCCTAGGATCTATGTAGCGTTGAATAACATGAAGGCATACCATCAAGCATCTATCATTGAGATGGATGGTAAGCTTTGTGATCAAGTTGTTTCTATTTTGATTGACCCTAGATCTAATTATAGTTAGTTTAATACTAACTTGGTGGATAAGTGTGGATTGAATAAAGAAGTGCATGTCGAGTCTTGGTTAGTGTAGTTGGATATAGGTACAAAGAAGAGAGTTCATCATTGGGTAAGATATTGTGCATTTGATTTGAATAGTATGCCCATGACAACAGATTTGAATGTATTTCCATTGGGATCATACAATATGTTGTTGGGCATGGATTGGTTGTACCTTCATAGAACCAAGGTGGACTGTTATGACAAAGATATTGAGTGCTTGGATGACAATGGAGAACAAATAATTTTGCGAGGTAAGAATATAACAACATCAGTTAGGATGGTGACATCTATGTAGGAAAAGTGCTGTTGCAGAAAAGGATGTGTGTTATTTACAATGCATATTTCTAGTGACAAAGGTAAGGAACTTGTGGGTGGAAATGTTTTGACCAAGTACCTAGTTCTACAACAGTTTTAGGATGTATTTCCTGAGGATATTTCAGAGTTTCCACCTCATAGGGAGGTAGACTTTTCTATTGAGTTGGTTCCAGGGGTAGCTCTGACATCAAAGACACCTTACAAGATGAGTACACTTGAGTTGGTAAACTTGAACCTGCAGTTGAAGGAAATGTTAGACAAGGGATGCATTAGGCCAAGTGTATCACCATGGGGTGCACCGGTATTGTTTTTGAAGAAAAAGGATGGTACTCTTATATTGTGCATTGATTATAGGTAGTTGAACAAAGTGACCATCAAGAACAGGTATCTGTTACCGAGGATTGGTGACTTTCTTGATCACTTGAAGGGAGCAGCAGTGTTCTCAAAGATTGATGTGAGATCTAGATATGATCAGGTACGCATTAAAGAAGAGGACATCTACAAGATATCTTTCTGGACTAGGTATGGTCATTATGAGTTTGTTTTAGTTCCATTTTGTTTAACTAATGCTCCAACTACCTTTATGTGCTTGATGAATAGTGTGTTGTGTCTGTATTTGGACAAGTTTGTTATTGTGTTCATTGATGATATATTGGTATATTCAAAAAATGAAGAAGAGCATGCCGAGCATTTAGCAACAATGTTGAGATTGTTGAGAGAGCATCAATTGTATGCTAAGCTCAACAACTGCAGTTTATTTTACACTGAGGTACACTACTTGGTACACGTTGTTTCCAAGGAGGGCATAATAGTGGATCCAAAAAAGGTAAGAGCTATCATGGAGTGGGAAGCTCCCAAGAATGTGGATGAGGTGAGATCTTTCATGGGGTTAGCAAGTTATTATAGGAAGTTCATTAGGAAATTATTGCAGATTCCTTATCCTATTACATCATTACACAGGAAAGGTAATAAGTCAGAATGGACAAAGGAGTGTGCAACCAGTTTTGAGTAGCTCAAGCAGTTGTTAACACATGCACCAATGTTAAAGCTTCTAGATATGGATAAAGAGTTTGTAGTATGTACAGATGCTTGTAAGAGAGGACTTGGTGGAGTTCTTATGTAGGATGGACAGGTGGTATGGTATGAGTCAAGGAAACTGAATGAGCACGAGCAGAACTAGCCAATACATGATCTTGAGTTGGTAGCGATCATACATGCGTTGTAGATGTGGAGACATTATCTTTTTGGGAGGAGGTTTGTATTGATGAGAGATCATAGTGGTTTGTGGTATCTATTTTACCAACCAAATCTGAATGACATACAATCTTGGTGGTTGGCCACGATTAGTGAGTTCAAATTTAAGATTAGGTATATAAAAGGTAAAGAGAATAGGGTGGTGGATGCTATTAGTAGGTAGATACAAGTAAATCACATAGAAGCTATGAAATCCTATCAGATATAATTACTAGATAGGATCTTGCAGGTAGGTCAACATGATGCCAGGTATATGGAGATTGTGCATAGGTTGCAACAAAGTACATGTATAAGTAAATGTAGTGGTACATGTACAAGTAAAAGTAGTAGTACAAGTATAGGTGCAAGTGCATAGGATGTGAACTATTGTCTTACAACAAATGGATTGGTCAAGTTTAGAGACATTATATATGTTCCAGACAATAGTGAGCTCAACAAGGTGATCTTGATGGAGTTTCATGCAAAACCATATTAGGGTCACCTAGGTTATCAGAAGACGCTGACAACAATGAATAAATTCTATTATTGGTCAAATTTGAAGAGATACGTAGCAGAGTTTGTGGCTAGGTGCTTGGATTTTCAATAAGTGAAGGAAAAGTGTAAGCATCTAGGTTGACTGCTTCAGCCGATTGTGATCCTAGAGTAGAAATGGGAGGTCATTTCCTTGGACTTTATTACAAGTTTTCCGAGGATAGTGAGACAACATGATTCCGTCATGGTAGTGGTGGATAGGTTGACTAAGGTAGCGTACTTCATTCCAATGAAGTTCACATTCTTAGCTAGTGATGTAGCACAGGTGTTCATCAGAGATGTGGTTAAATTGTATAGAGTTATGAACAAGATTATGTTAGACAGGGATGCAAAGTTCACTTCCAAGTTTTGCAAGGAGTCATTTGCAGGTTTGGGCATAGATTTGGCCTTTAGCACAACTTATCACTTATAGATGGATGGATAGACAGAGAGGGTCAATAGGATATTGGAGGACATGTTGAGGATGTATGTGATGCATCAACAATGGAAGTGGGAAGAGTAACTTCCACTGGTAGAGTTTTCTTACAACAATGGGTATCGTGAATATTTGAAGATGAGTCCTTTTGAGGCATTATATGGGCAGAGTTGTAATACCCCCATCAGTTGGAGTGATCCAGTTAAGAGGGTGTTGATAGGGCTCGACATGTTGGCAGACATGGAGCGGGAAATGTAGTTAATCAAGAAGAATTTGAAAATAGCATAGGATATGCGGATCAGAATAGGTTGTTCAAGGAGTTTCAGGTTGAGGAATAAGTGTACTTAAGCATCAAAATGAAGAAATTATCCTTGCGGATTGGATCATGTGTCAAGTTGGTACCCCCGGTTTTGTGGACCTTTCAGGATTATTGGGAGGATTGGGCCAGTAGCCTATCAACTTGCATTACCTTCGACAGTGAAAATCCATGATGTTTTCCATGTGCTTAAGAAGTATGTTAAATATGTTGATCATGTGATTGACTGATTTGTATTGTAAGTGGAGCCATAAGGAGAGTTCCATCCGGAACCACAATGTATTTTGCAGAGAAATATGCTCATGCTCCAGAACTGAGCAATCAAGAAGGTTAAAATGCAATTGAAGCACTTTGGTCTTGATGAATCTACATGAGAGATGGTAGATCATATCCGGGCTATGTAGCCTTCCTTATTCACTGATGAGAAAATGTTTTGGTTTATGTCCTTGGTATATGTTTTTGGTACATGTTTTGGTGATGTTTGGTATATGTACATATGTATATGGATGTAAATATCACCATGATATATGTTATAAAGCTTCAATAAGTAGCATGGGTGTCATGTCATTATGATGTTATGCATGTTAGGTTGTTTTGTTGGTTTGCTTCTCAATAAGATGATCGTTGTAAATACTACAACGAGCTATGTTATAAAGCTCCATGGGAAATATGTTTTTCTTACAACAATCTTGTTGGTTGTAGGTGTTGTTGAACATCAAGGATGGTGTTCACCCCAAGGGGGAGGGTTCTGTAATAGCCCTGGTGAAAATTCCATGTAATAAAAGTTAATAAAGGAAAAATAATAATCACGGTTGATGGGACACTTATTCCAAGATGAATGTTGGGCAAAAGCATAGTGATGGGGATCACTTGTGGTTGATTAATGGATAAGGAAATTGGCAAAGGAAATGACAAAGGCTTTGGAAAGGAAAAATGGTATTTTGGCACATTTATTTATGAAAATAATGGAAATTAGGAGAAAAGGGAGGTGAAAGGTCACAGGTTTCATGTGAGGAGGAAAGTGAAGGAAAATAATGAAAAATGAAGAAAATAGTGGCCTCATTAATAAAAACACTTCTGAGGATCAGTACACAAGCTTTTTTTAGTTCAATGTTGGAGCTCTCTCTCTATTATCTCTCTCTCATACTCTTGGACACTTAGAGTTTCTTGGAGCACTCTTGGAGGGTGTGGCATACTTGGAGATTTGGAGGAAGAAGGAAAAGGAAGAGTAGGAAAGCGTAATAGGACATTGGGATCAACAACTACATTACGTTTTGCTTGCAGATATTGAGTTGCAAGTATGTCTTCCTCACTAGTTTTGGCATGCATGGTATACACATGTGCTTTATTAGTCATGATCTATCATTGGCATGGAGGATTGTCTGGTTTAACTATGATTTTTCCTAGCCTTTCCATTTCCTAGATATCCATGGTGTTGTGGGTTTATTTCTTTGTTTTTTTGGTTGGTTCTCATGTTTCCTTTTGCTTGGGTTAAGTTACTAGTTCTTGGAGCCTTGGTTGGACAAACGCTATGGAGCCTTGTAACAAATTGGGTTGAGTTACTAGTCTTGGAGCATTGATTGGAAAAATGTTCTTGAGCCCTTGGTGGATTGAGATACTAGTCCTGTAGCATTGGTTGGACAAATGTTCTAGAGCCCTGTATAAGCTATGGGTTGAGTTACTAGTCATGAAAGCCCTGGTTTGAACAAATGCACTAGAGCCTTGGAAGGATTGGGTAGAGACAAATCTAATGATGGTTTTGTGATGTCCAACTGTGAGGTGGAAACACTGTTTGATGAGTTGAGGTGGTTGTCCTCTGGAAGCCCTGGATGATTTTTGATTGTTGTATTTTATGAGATCCCACATTCATGCTTGGAATATGGCACGGGGGTGACTAGATGAAGAGATTTTTGGCTCAGCCATGTCTATGGTCGGGTAGTTCGTGGAAGTTCGACAACTGGTTGAACTTTGCATCATTAATATGAGGTTATTTATCCTTGTTATTTAATGAGTATTCTAGTGGTTTATATGTGGATTATATGGCTATTGTTTCCTTGGTATTTATGTTCCTATTATGTTGGTTATGAACATGTATTATGACAGTGGATATGTATGGCTCTCATCATGTTTTTACTTGTAAATGAATGAACAATGTATCTATAACCTAATGGATGAAACTGCAGCTAATGTGCTGAGGCATCAATGCTTCTTAGTGTTTCTTAGATGAGTATGAGACCCCTATGCTTAGATATGTTTTTTACACTTGAAAATTACATATTTATGACATGTTTGATGAAATTCCTATCATGGCTAGTAGGGGTCCAATCGAAGGCTTGTTCAAGTATTTGCATTTGTATCATCATTCCATTACTATTTTTCTGTTCTGAAGGTGTCATTTAGTTCTAGGTAGTGACTTGGGCTCTAGGCCTAAAAAGTGGCTCAAATCCCAGGGACACAAGCACAACACTAAGAAGAAAGACCTTGGTTACTGACATACCATGCTGTGGGAGCATCTAGATCCTTTTGGACACATGCATGCCCATTTCATGGGAGCAGCCCATATCATGGGAGCATTTGGGGGTTAATTGGTGGGACCTAGGGGTTGGTTACTTGAGAGGCTTTGATGGTTTTTTGGAGTCTTGTTGCTGATGTGAAAGGTTTGCATGGTGTGTTTCCATCGGCCCCACTTCCTTCAGGTTACTTAGGAGGTCGAATCATATCATCGTAACTTCTCGTCACATGTTTACACTGGTTAGACGATTACTTTAGTAGATGTGGAAGGAGGGTGTTACAACATTTCCCAACTCCTGATTCGTTCTCATTAGACCCTTTGAAAAAATGTATGCACATACATATAAGATGTAAGTAATGAGGGTGTGGTTCCATGACGACCATGTCACCCTGTGGCAGTGAATCTCAATGAATCTCTAGACTTCTCCCCATTAAAATTCCAAGGCATTTCCTTCTAGGTGGCGCTAGAAGTGCTAACTTTATGCTTGTCATCACGCACCACCATATTTGTTCCCACAAAATAGGTCCCCACACCCCAAGTCATCCTGGAAACACTCTCCATGGAATTAACTTTTACCATCCTCATCATTCCATCCAACGTTTCCTATAGGGATTATGTGCAACTTGCCACTCCAACCAACACTTCTACACAAATCATCCAATTGCCCAGTCCTGATCCTATCTACATATACCAGTGGGATCCATCAGGACATCTCATCCCAAAGGTAATGCCACCTCATACCTTTTCAGAAAGCACCATAATGGAGTACTGCTTAGTTGCTTAGAAGAGCACAATTCAAAGAAAGTACTGTGTGATCTCCAAGATGGACCATTTGGGGGACACTTTGCAGGTAATACAACAATGCACAAAGTTATGTGGGCCAATTTTTATTGGACCACATTATTCAAATATGCTCACGCCTATGCTTGCAAGTGTTTTGCCTGTCAAAAGTGTGCCAACATAGGAGAAAAGTTAACCGCCCCATTACAACCTATTGCAGTAGAAGAACCATTTCAACAATGGGGCTTAGATGTGATTGGTGATATTTTTTCGTACTCATCAAAGAAGCACCACTATATTCTCACTGCTATAGACTACCTCATGTGATGGATAAAAGCATTTCCACTAAAATAGGGTAATGATCAGGAAGTCATCAAATTCCTTAAGCAAAATATAATTTCCAGGATCGACATTCCAAATTCACTTGTTTTTGACAATGCAACATATTTTTCATTGTTAGGATTATATGATTTTTCATTGGAAAATGGAATTGTATTAAAACATTCAGCTAATTATTATCCACAGGGAAATGGCCTTGCTGATTTTACAAATAAAAACCTCATTTGCATTATCAAGAAGACCATTTCTCTGAATAGATCAACTGACACTCCGCTTTGGTGAATGCCCTATGGGCTGACCGAGTCATGCCAAAACCTTCTCTAAATATGTCTCCTTACTCCTAGTGTACGAAAAAGAAGTCATACTACCCCTGGAAATATATTTTCCTTCCTTCCAACTTTCACAAGAATCCTAGGGCAAGCCATGCTTATTAGTTCAATGTAGGATAGACACCTTTCACAAGCTGTAGGAAGGAAGACAACAAGATTTTTTTTTCTTTCTCTTCAGCAGAGTCATGTCAAGAGGTGGTTTGAAAAGAAGTATGCAGGAAAAAATGAATTTGGTGTGGGTGATCTGGTCTTAAAGTGCGACAAATCCCATGAGGACAGAGGCAAACACACTAAGTTCCAATCCCTGTGGATTGTACTATTCCCCATACATGAAAAGCTTGGCCAACACACATATTGTCTTCAATCACTAGACAAGAATATTGACTCTATTCCTGTTGATGGCCAAGACTTGAAGAATTATTTTCAATGGTGATCTAGGGTTGTGGCCTACCTTACGTACATAGTTTCTTTTCTTGTTTATTGGTTTGGTCTTGTGTTTTGTTTTGTTATGTAAAAAAGCATTGTGTGTGAACGTATTTTCTAACTTCTTTGCATGTGGTTGAATTGAAAAGAGTATTGTGACACCAAAACATTTGGATGACCTTTAGTGCTCTTTCTTTCTGTTGGTTACATATTTTGTTCAATGATGTTCTGAAGGAAAATACAATCCATCTATAAGGAGAGTTTTGGTCAAACCATGATACTTATATCTATTCTAGAAACCTTGTGCCCACAGTTGGTTCTTATGTTTCAGTGTTTTCGTGCTTATCCAATCAGTAGAAGAGGAAAAGGGGAAAAAATATAAATGAGCAAACCTAAATCAAAGGTCTCTATATGCTTCTTTGAAGGAACAACCTCTCCTACTCTTAATAAGTCAATATCCTTCTTTTGCCCATAAAATAAATAAGTGCCAATGCACAGTCCTGTTTAAATATATAAATAAAGGCGAAAGAAGTGAAATGCTTCCTTCACAAAGAGGTGAAGCAAGAAACTCTATTGGGGCATTGTCCAGGCTCGCTAGAAATGGAACAATGTTTGTGTTCCTATAGTGACTTCACCGGGGTACTGTCCAAGCCTGCTAGCAGTGAAGCAACACCAAAGATGAAAAAATATACCTTGAAAATCAAAAGCTCACGAACTACACTACCCTTTCCAATTCGAGACATTGTGATATTTCTAAATCTTATGATTATTTTCAAACCAAGAAGGTACAAAGGGGACCATGTTTATTCATGACGTAAATGGAGAAGCCAAAGTAATGTGCATGATGAATCAATACTCCTCGAAGAATTGAGGCCTTGCACAGAAGAGTCAACCAAGATAGAGAAGCTGGAATTCTACCAGTGTGTCACCAAGTGTTGTCAATGCTACAACACCCTCCAATTTTTTGGCCTGCACCAAATTTCAGAGTCTACCTTGGTCATGTATATTGTCACCACAAACATTTCAATCCATTGTATGTGTTTTCTGTAAGTGTTTTGGTCCCTTTTGCAAGAAAAGTAAAATGTCATCTTTTCACATGTTAAGTGTCGCACAATGTATTCAGGGGTTATCTTTGTGTGAATGAGTTTATATTATAATGTCAACAACTGTCACACTCATTCCCAAAGTTGTAAGCATTGCCGCACAAGTGTCGTCATGATCGTCGTAAAGTGTATCATTAGTGTCACACTTGTCGTAAGTTGTCACAAAGGTTGTCGCACTGAGGGAATTATGTATTTATGTGTTTGATATGATCTATGTTTTCTCGTCAATTATTCTAAGTGTGTGATCACAATCAAGTCTTATGACTAATCACATCACCTTCATTGATCACACACTTAGTCAAATTTCAGAAAATATCAAGTCACTTCACCTCATCTGGCCTTCCTGAACTATGTAGTACGCAGTCCCATCCCTCAAGTTACAACCCTACCTCTTGACACTTTGTAATGTGCAGTTCTTGCCTCCTAGGACTGCGCAGTCTCAGTGCCCAAGCCTGAACCTTGACCTCCAAAATTGTGCAATTTATCCCTCCAGCCCGGCCCTAGATGCTCATTTTGTAGTCTTTCAGCTCAAGTCCATCGCTTGAGCTCCTGATTTGCGCAATTGCACAATCACCAGGTCTTCTATGCCTTATAGAACTGCACAATAGACTAAAACAGTGCAAAACCCCTCAGCCCAACTCACCGAGTCCCAAAAAAGTGCAATCTGCTTGCCCAATCCATCCTGAATTTCACATTGCATAGTCTGAAGGTTTGAGCTTCACCCATAACTCCATGAACTATGCAACTATGCAATGACTGAGCCTCTCTCTTAACCTGTCACCTGGTTTTGACTCAATCAGTGGATTGAAATGCAACATCTTAGACTAGGGGTTTATCAAACTGATGTCATCTTGTCATGAGTGAATTGCAGATGTAAGTACTCTATCACACTATGAAAAGTTGATGAAGAACGTTATGAAGAAGGGGAAAATGATAGAATACATCTTTGTAGCTAGTTATGCAAGTTGATCAATCAAGACAAAGCAAAGAGACACTAGTTTGCGATCACAACTCAAGATTTGATATCATTGAAGACTCCTTAGCTCTAAGCCATATGGAGGTGGAAAAAAGAGCATACTCAAGAAGACACATAACAAGGAGAAGCACGAATGGCTTGACATTTCCTTGTAATCATGCAGTCCATGTCAACAGTGTCATGTCATGTCATGTCATGAGTCGTCATATGCCACATCATTATTGTGGATTATGTAATTATCTATTTAAAATGTATTGTAAAGTGGTAGTCCAAGGGACACATACAAAATATGAAGAGTCATGTAAAATTGAAAAGTCACAGGAAGTCAAACAGTCATGAGGGTAGTCAAAGAGTCACAAGGGAGGTGAAGCATCATCCAATTGGTTATATATACACCCTCATTGTATGAGCAAAGGAATTTTCACCTTGGCTCCTCCCGTAAGGCATTAGAGAGATAAGTTAGTTCTTTTGAGGAGTAAGTGGTGGCTCTAACGCTCCACTATTGAAGTTAGTGGTGTTCGATGTATACATGTGTCTTGGAGCTTTTACTTAATATATGAATCCTAATGGCAAACACATTCTTCATGCATGGATTATGAATATTTGTAAGAACATTATGTGAATATTTATGATTCATGTTTGTTTTCACATGTACTAAAGTAATTGAACTATTTCGGTTATTTTAGTGCTTATCATATTGAGAATGTGCTATAGTGGTTGTAATTCCCATCACATCCTTGTGGACTACTCCGCTAGATGTTAGACGAATATATCTTTTTTTTTCGTGTTTCTTCCAGAGTGGTACTATTACCCCTATATTAGAGGCTCACCTTCTCTTTCCCTCCACAGTAGAAGAACCTTGTCACACCTACATCCAAACACTTACCAAGCACACTTACTCACTTTTCAAAGGCACATTTGCACTCCTCTCTATTGTTGACAGTTAGAGCCAAGACAAATCTTTAAGAGATTGGAAACCAGGCCATATTCTGGATGGGGATCCTATCCAAAATGGTGTGAGGTCTGATTGGGACCACATATTAGGGAGACCCCTTGAATATTGGCAGGTCCATCACTATCAATAGGACCAGAAATATGAGATCGCATCAAGAGAATTGTATGCTATTAGATGAATTATTTTCTCTACTAATACCCTAATTATACTTTTTGTTATTGGTAATTCTACTATATATGTATGGTAATCAACGTGGCTTGGCTCGAGCATCCTACGGTGAGAATCATAAGCATCCAACATATGAGCAACTGTTTGTTTGTGAAATATGCAAAAATCGAATGAAGTCGGGATCTTGGTAGGCTGGGATATAGGGTATGGTGGTAAAGACCATGTGTAGTGAAGACAAGTGGAGTACTTCAATGCAAGCTATGCAAGGTGTCTAAATATGTGTGAGCCATGCGTAAACGATAGGAAACCTTGTAAACATAAATATATGCTCTGAATTCATAAACATAAAACGTTTTTGAACTAATGTTAGCATAACTTAATTGAAACTGAAACTCTCTATATCAATTGCATTTATCGTAAGTTTCATTATGTCTTGGCTCGATATGAGGCCAAATAAGACCTCTAAGTTGCATATTGGTTGAAGCCAAACAAGACCTCTAAGTTGCATATTGGTTGAAATAACAGTTGGATGAATCTCATAGGTTGACCAAAAAGTCCTTTGTAAAATATAAACTGAAAACATTGGGTTAAATTGAATCGTGTGCGAGTAATAATGAAAAACTGAGAAATGATTACAATAGTCCCTATAGCCCCGAAGGGGAAGGGACTAATAGAAATAAATTAGTTCTTTGCATGCATTTTTTTAGCTCAACATAGTTGCTAAAAGAAAAGGAAACTGTTAGCGATTCAAATTCATTTCATGATTGGTGTGAGTGAGAAAATTTCTTGGAGTTTGTGTTTTGAGAGTAATGTTTTACCATTTAAACTCACAATTTTTTTAATTATTTTTGTGAACATTTTATATTGAATATGAATACATTTTGGATAAATATTGATCATGCATGTGTAAAGAGTTGAAAACAAGTTCTCAGGTAACCGTTCTCATTTTGTTTTCCAAGTGTTTGCTTTAATGTGTGAACTATGACTAGCATAACCACATTTGTAAATGTGGTTGATATATGTCGAAGGCCTATATCAACCACATTATTAGTAATATGATTATTTTTATTTTCCAGTAAAAAATGCTTTGGTTAGATTTTCAATAAAATACAACTTAAAAACATCATCATGGTAGCCTCCGCTCTCTCATTTCGAACAAACTTTTTGAGAATGGGGGTTGTGACATACCAAAAAAGAAAACTAACATACATTATTTCCAAAGGACATTCAAACCTAGACATAAATGTCATAAACAAAAAGAAACCATAACTAACAGTTGCATATTAGGGTGGTGGGTGAGGAGGAAGTACATGAGGAGCAACAAAGAAACCGACATGATCATGGATATGGAAGTCAATATGCTCCAACATCGCTCCCAGACTATGAAGGTGGTTGTTTGTACGACGATGCTGATGCAAGAGATTGTCCAGATGCTCCAATATCTCATTCTAGCTATACTGGATATCCTGGAAATAAGCCATAATCTCGTTCCTGTCTTCATACATGTGATCTTAGAGGATATCCATATTTATTTGGATTTGATGAAGCTGCGCTGCAAGAGATTCCAGAGTGACTGACGATACCACTTGGCCATGCAAATGAACTAGAAGTAAAATATCTGTTTCCTCAGTGTCTTGACTACCAGAATTGGCTGAGGATGCACTATGTCTAGGCTCAGAATGCCTCTCCAACTATTGCTGCCCACCCCCATGGTGGAGCTGACCTTGTTGATGGGGCATTGAGAGAAGAGGTAAATTAAACTAGAGATAAGGGGAAGGTTCCCTAAAAAGAAGGACACCTGAAATAACAATAACCAATACTTGGGTTGCTAAACCACGCCCGAAGAGACTATTGCACTGGATCGATCACCACCCTCCTGCAAGGCCGGGATAAAAAAGCCGCTAACCACATTGGGTGGCTTGCATTCCCCTCTCCTGCAACCACCCCAAGTGCACTTCAACCCATAAAGGCACATAGTATGCACCCCAGTCACACTGAGGTCGACTTTACACCACACAATTCCATAAGACAGCCATACGGATCCCACAAATTCACATTCGAGCACCACCAGATGGGTGAGGTTCTAAGCAAACCACCCTACAGAATTGGGAGGCTCAAACTCCTTAACCCACACACCGCTCACCACCCTTTGACAGGAAAAAGATAAACAAGCCTCAGTCCACAACAAATGGCCTTCACCTCTTCCACCACAGACACTCCAGATGCAACTCAATCCATAGTTTCACAAACTAGATGCACTGATCACCTCGAGGGCAACCTTACACAAGCAATTCTAGAGAGTGACCACTAAGAACCCAATAATCACTGCTTGAGAACCACTAGATCGACAAAGTTCTTGACTAACCACAATACAAAGAGACGAAGAGACAAACTCTCCTTATCCCACACGTTGGCACGAAGGCCCGATGAGACAAATTCCTTATGCTTGAACCAATTATGGGCTAGAGCTTGGTGGTGACTCAACTCCGTCCCTGTTCGCGTCGCCAAGTCCCAAAGGAAAAACAAGCAATGAACCCCAGACCACACCACAGGGATTTGATCCCCCACAACACCTCTCAGCCAAGGTTGAAGCCCTGGGGAGCCACCATGGATACATACCCACACTCTCTTCTTACCAAACTCATCTCCCAAGCTTCCACACTAAATTTCCTCTGCGACTAGCCTGCAATTATAAACATGGTAGGAGCCTCCCACGTACATGTGTATTGAATGCACTGAGTTTGCATGAGGGTGAAGTTATGAAGCGCCAGAGTCGGAGAAGGTCCCGATGGCTGCTTTAGTGCCCCTTGTATCATCGTCCAATCACCCCCATCGGGGGATTATTAATATGATGATGATTATTATTATTGTTAATTACTATTACTACTATTATTAATTAATATTGTTATTTTTATTGTTAAT
>APFE031614742.1:0-23645 GCA_000404065.3 Pinus taeda | reverse complement strand
TGCGGAGTTCTACTGTTACTCTGTTCTATAGCTGGTATAAAGTATCTCGCAGGAGGGCAGCCAATTTTATGCCAAGTCCCTTGATCCAGCCCACTGTGACTCTATCCTCCATGCTTTTCATTTTTAGTACTCCTTTCGACAGTATGATGGTGTTATCCATTTTAGCCCACAGCAACTTCTTTGTTATCGATGTACATGTGGCAGCGTAGGCAGCTATTGTTCGCTTCTATGTGGCCCCCTCTTGAATTTCTTGTAGCTAGGCCTTGATGGCCCCCAACACATTCTATTTCTCCATCGTTGCTTCCTAGAGTGCTTCCCTAGTGACCTCGCGAATTGTGTTTTCGATGTTGTAGAGGTCACGCTTTGTCAATGTAATATGTTCATTGTCTAGTTTGGAAGTGTTGGTCTTCTTCTGTGGGCCTGCTCGTTCCATATCGAGTTGTCATTTAAGTTGTGTAGATGTCATGCTTTGATCTGCACCTTTCACTCTGTCCTCTATTCCCTGTCTTATGGTCAAGTCTGTGCCTCCTTGTTCCCATGTCATGGTGAACCTTGTTTCCTGTGTTGTTGTTGCTTTTCTGGCAGTCTTGGTTTGCTCTACGGCGGCCTTCGCTGCCTCGTGGAAAGCCCTTACCTCTGCGTCCAATTGCTCGTTGTGATTTTGTTGAGCCAATAACTTGGTGGCATCCTTCTATTTTCGTACTGCTACCTTATCGCGTGCTGCCAGATTTGGGGTGTGCCACTCGGGAGGCCATGAGTCGAGCATGGCCAAAATGGCATCATCAATCATGATGAATGGAATTTTGGTCTAGTTCTATGCTGGATCATTATGCACCCTAATATACACATTATGCATATCCACCTTGAAGTTTGCAAATCTCTGTAGATTGTTGTACACTGTAGGGGATAGGCACGGCCATGTTTTGATCGACATCTAGATGCTTGCCTCCATGAGCAACTAGAAGATCTTGGTCTCACGGATCCTCATGGCATCCTTTGTAGCCCAAAGCGATGCATATTTTGCCACCTCTGGCAAGTCCTATTCAAGAGGATGGAACTAACTATCCTCAGGTAGTTTCCTAGTCACCAATAAGATAGACAAGAGCAACCATGCATAGTGGAAGGTGTTACCCTTCTCCTAAACTTCCTTGCAGCTGGTTAGAAATTCTTCACAGAGGAATTCATCCCAATTTAATTGGATCCCCTCCGTGCACTGTTCGACCAGTGCGACGACCATTGCTGGTACCTCGTTGCTGCGACATTTTCTCATCACCCTCCAGGTTAACCGTTGGGTGGCTATGCACACCCATCTGTCTAGAATGCTACTAATTATGTAGCCTCCCTACTTCTTTTCCAACTTGTATTTCTTCTTCATGGCCTCTATGAATGCCAAATCTCTGCTTTTTCCAGCTATATTTTTGGGGTCCCTTCCCTCACAGGGAAGATGAGAAATCCTATAAATAAGCTCCACTGTGATGGGAATGGGTTCCTCCATCCATAGGTACCCATCATGTACCAAGCAAAGTATCTGCCTGATGACAAAGATCGTAATTGGTGCATGGTGAAAATGTGGAACCCATAGTAGGTGGAGTAGCCCAGTTTTCTCCACACCACGCAACCATTTCTGCAGTTCTAGCATTGTAACAGACCCATCCTTGCTTTGTTTCATAAGGTTTTTAGTCTGTAAATGTGGGAAATTTTCACCATCCACGAGGTCCCAATCTTCAAAATTCATCATGGTCATGCAGCCCAGGACCGCAGCTTCAAACATAATTCCATCTAGGAGGAGCAAGGTCTGGAGTGTGCTCTTATCAACATCCAAATCCTTGGGTACTTTTGCTTTCCCTTTCCATGGAGGGACATACTTGTGTAGTTTTGTTGCAGCCCACACCAGCTAGATGCCTTCTTACATTTCTTCATCTGCCTTTATCTACTCTACGAAAGCCTAGAGGTCCTCCTCATCATCATCTATCTCCTGATTAATAGTATTTCCCTTGTCTTCCATATAAAGTTTATCAAACCATGGGTTTCACGGGGACATGTGGTCTGGTCCCACTGCTTGTGTATCCGTGTTGGGCCTCGACGTCTGGGACAATTTTGGAATTTTTGGTGCATTCTCCACTTGTATCGTAGGGCCATGCGCGACTTCTTCGGTGGTAATTTCGACAAAACCCACACCTCCCCTAGTATTTGTCATCTTGTTCAAGCTTTTTGTAGCTGTTCGTGACTTTGGAGGCTCAAACACTGCTTGGCGCTCAACACTGTGTGCTCTCTATAACAGGTCAAATCTCACAATAAAAAAGTCTTGTCTTGTGGCCAACCCTGGTAGTTTTATACAATCTTTCTAATTTGAATTTGACCATTCCCCCCATTTCTGAGTCATTAATTCATTCTTGGTGGCAGATCATCCCAAATCTAGTTCTGAATTCGTGTCTTAATTTCCTGCGACCAACTCCTCTTTTTCTTAAATTGGACATCCTGTCATGAATAATGACATTAACGGTCACTTCCTCGCCTACCCACATGGCAGCGCAACCCCCTCTACACAGGCGCAACCCTTGTGACATGCCCATCCTGCACGCAACCTCTGTATCATGCAACTCCCTCACAACCTCTTTTATAGTCCTGCTCTCTCTTTCAACTGCTTGGAGTGCTGAGACTATGCTCCCTACGACTAGTTAGGTGGTCACACCACCTGTGCGAGGCTTCAATCCTCTTTCCAGCCTAGTCTATGGGTACTCGTCAATTATCCTCGCGACAGTTAGTGCCATGCATTCTTCCTTATATGGTGCACTCCCCTAGTTTCTTTTTTTGGTAAGGTGTGATCGCAGCCATGGTAGCAGAGTCACAGATCCTGGGTGACAATCTTCTAATCTGGTAGTATGGTTATCCATATCTTGTCTTTTCATTCTTAGTTTGTTGATGAGACAGGCTTGCATGATGTTGTTTTCTAGTTTTTTGATCTCCGAGTCCATTAACATGCTTTTCTTACTCAATCATATCTGATTTTTTTTGAGTTTGCTAAGCTTAAGGTTCCCTTGCCGAATGGCTTCCTGAATCCACATATGTTCACCCTTGCGTAGCTGCATAATTCCTTCATCTTGGTCCTCACGTACTGTCCCAACTGTGGGAGTTATTGCGTGAGGATTCCTTTCCTCCAAAATTGTGGTCTTGACTTTTTTCCTTAGTTTTAGAATCATCTCTGTGCTTAGGTTTTTTCACATGGCCCTATAAGCCCATCGAATCTTTGGCACGTGCAGGTTCCAATCAGTTTGTCTCACCTGTTGACCCCTGTTCAAGACTCCACATACCTTATTGAATGCTTCCACGTGGAATATTTGTGGTGTGCGCCGCCTTTCCTATTGTTCTGTCTGGTTTCAATTGTCGATCCTAAGTTTGGGGTGTGCTTGTACAGGCTGCATAGCACATGTCTATACCCATTGAGACAGGTGGGTGTGCAAGTTGCTTCATCCTTGCCAGCTGATGCAAGAGAATTCAGCCCAAGGAAAAATCATTGTATTTTAGTAGACATAGGGGGTCTTGTGTTTCAAGAAATTTGGTTTCCTAAGTATTGAATTAATGTAATTATTAGAATTTTTGAGTGATTTTAATGGGAGAGGCTAGAATAGGATTTAATTGAATATAGTGAGGAATATTTGTAAATATTCTCAAATGTAGGAGAATATGAGAGATTTAGGATAGTTGATAGAACTGAGGGATTTGGGAATTGATTGTAAAATCCAGATTAGGAGTTAGTTCATGATTTTGTGGATTTGAGAGAATCCTTAGGGATGAGAAAGAGATCTTAGTATTTTGTTTTGAAGCTTATGGATCTAAACCAGGAATTGGTTTTAGAATCCCCTTTTGTGTAAATGTAAGCCAAAAAGGCATAGATAGAGGCTAAAGATAGAGATTTAGATAATTAGATAGGTAGATGTAATTGTAAGCCTATGTCAGATGATGATCAGAGGCCACTAATTAGAAGATTAGGATGAGGAGAGACAGAGAGTCTCATCATGTAATTGTTTGTTGATATATATATATATATATGCATGGAGATTCAATTCCAAGTTGTATAAGTGTGTCGTTGAGTATCGAATGGTGAATGATGAGTGAGTTAGTGTATTCTGTGTAACAGAGCTACAAGTAGAGTTCGACGATGACATAGAGAGAAACATGATGGGAAGGATCGTAATGGATTGATGAATCCATTAGAAGGATCAAAGTTGAAGGTTAAGAGGGATTGCACAGTGAAATAGTAGAAGGACCAGAACCTGAAAAAAATCCAAAAACCACAAAATGTCGAGGAAATATCATAAAACATAAGAAAAGTGAAGAAAGAAAAGAGAGTGTAGCCATGCATAGGATCCATTGGATCTTCGAGATCATTGGACAAGATTGAAGGAGATAAGAGGCCAGGATTAAATCACACAATGTAAAGTCAAATAAATGAATGGTGGAGACCAATGCAAAAGTCAACGGATGAGGAATATGGAGGAGTCGTCGCGGCTATTGATGGTATAATATCTACTTTCGTTGGGCATTAAATAGCTCAGGAGTTAATCAAAGAAGGAAAGCGGGTTTACAAGCGAAAGCGGGTTATTAGATGGAGAGGAGGTGATAATTGGTAATAGAGGGGAGTCACCCAATTCCATTAAGCAACTGACATGTAGCACGTCAGAGGAGAGAGGAAATCACTTTATCGGGCGGGTAATACTCATACAAGTTGTTCGACCGATATTGTTGTGGAGCATTGGATCAAATGAGGGTTGGATCTACGGTGCAGGAAAAAGGATTAGTTTCATTGATCGAATGTAATGTCAACTGTCAGATTAAACAATGAGATCTATGGTGAAGGTTGAAGCAATGAAGATAAGTGGAGGTCACGTGACAACCGTTGATCTGGTGGAGTGAAATTAACAGTGGAGAATTGATCCAATAAAGGTAACATTGGTAAATGTTCGAAGGTTGAGGATTGGCAGAAAAGGTAAGGCTTACATGTATTTATGTGCATTTCTATTATATGAAGGTTATAATAGAAATAAGTGGGTTAAAGGAATTAAAAGGTTAAGTCAGGTTTAACCAAAGTCAGAGACAATGGAATGGGTTTGGTTATCATGCGCAGGATTAATGAATTGTAGAGTGGGGTATAGATTGATCAAATTTTCATGAAGGTGGATTGATAAAGTCCCTATGGAAAAGTTAATGAGGGTTTATAGTTTTGGTTAGTCTATTAAAATGTTTCCGCATGAGTTCTAATTAAAGGGGGAATAAAACATTGTTCATTTATAATGAACCTTTGACTGGAAGGTCATATAAATTCCTCAGGGAAAATGGTTTATGAATTTCAATATGCACACTATGGAAATAAGCAGGGGTAACCCTGCGTCCGAGTGGTATCAGAGCAGAAGAAAGAAATTATGTGTGAAAGTTTCTTTGGAGGAATTTAGAACATAGACATGTGGAAAGATGTGTATGCAGGCAAGGGAGGTCAGACTCTAATCTAATAGTTAAGTGACCAGGGTAAAGCTCGGAGATTGGTAAGAGGAATACTAATCTTGTTATTCCTGCATTTTGATAGAACGATTATATTTTGAGGAAAGTAGAGCAAGTCATTTATGGCCAATAGATCTGTATAATTGGAATTGTGAAATGTTTGAAATTGAAATTGGAGAAGAACAATTAATTTCTTAGAGGTAGGTGAGTAACGAGATTGCAGAAACATAAAAAAGTCCATAGTGATGTTTTGAAGATTGGGGATTCACTCAAATGTAAAGAGTGAATGGAGTCTGCTTGTGAAATCATGCTAGTATTTTTTTTATTTAACTCTGATTTGGGTTTTGCTGGATAAAGAAATAGATTGAAGATTGATAGTTATAGCTAATGAAGTATCTGAGCAAAAGAAGATCAAGTCTTAATAAGTAGTAATGGAAGAAACTGGTAAGTATTTCTAAGCAGAAGAAAACTCAGCAAAGGAGAAATTGTTGTCAATATTTAAGCTTTGCCAAGATAAAGCCAAAAGATTGGAAGAAGGAATCAGATCCTAAATCTGATTGAGAGTAGCTGAATGTTGAAAATTTGTGAAGTGGAAGCATGAAGATCTGTTGAACTGATTTGCTGGAGTGATGAGATCCTAAAGGTAGGTGAAGGTATGAAAATTTCTGTAATGATTAGCAGATATTGAATGAGTGAAATTTTAGAGCAAGATTATAGTAGTTAAATTGTAACAGGGACTTTGTAAGTTTTTGAAGTAACAAAGCTTGAAGATACAGCTGAAGGATAGTGAAAGGAACAATCCATTCAAGAGTGAAGGTGAATTGGAGGACAAGACCAGACATAGATCTTAAAGGTGAGATGATATGTTCTTATTTTAATTTGATTTAAATATTAGAGAGTTATGGTCTTTATATTAATGCACAGGTAGCAACAGAGGAAGGTGAGATGATTGCAATAGCCTAAGAGCAAGGAATGCTCAAGAGAAGATGAGAACAACTTCCAAATGTGGTTTGGTAGAAGTTGTGAGGCAGCTCCATAGTTGCAATTGTGGGTAGATGTTTCTTAGAGATAACAATTCCAGCAAAATAAATGTTGGGTAGAATTGTTAGTCAACAAGAGGTTCGAAGAAGAGCCAGAGAAATGCCAACACACTAAGCTCAAAGGAGAGAAGATTAGTAAAGCATAGCAAGCAAGGAGGATACTTGTTACTACAGAGGTATTGTTGCAGCTCACAAAGGTAATTCCACAGAGGATGTGATAGCATTACTAAGGGAATGAGGGAAGCTGCTAAAAGTTTCTAAGTGAAAGAAGAGGTGGTCAGAACCAAGAATTTCATGGTGATTGAAATAAAAGAGGATAGTTGTTTTCTTAAGAAATGCAGATGAGTTGAAGCCTAGAAGCAACAGAGAGAAGTTCTCAAAAGAGGTTCCAAATAGAGGACCAATACTTTCCAAAATACTAAGTCCAAAGGAGAAATTGGTGAGGTAAGTGGCAGCAAGGAGGACTTGTTGTTGTAGAGGCTTGCACAACTCATAGTGAAGTGAAAGGAACTCATACATATGGAAAGGATGATGACTAATAACAATCATAACAGAGGTTCTGAAAGAGATCATAGCAGAGGACAAAAGAAGAAGGATGCAAAGGCAGATGGCATGAGAATGAATGACAAAGAATATGATAAAGAAATGGTTGAGGTAATAGTTTAGTTTAAGTATTAATGGAAATGTTGCAGAGAAATGAGATGGACCAGAAATATGGTTATTTCATGAGAAAGAAAGTGAAGTGGCAGAGGCTACAAGAGAAGAGGAATCAATAGGTGAATATGCAGTTAATAAAGGAGCTAAGGGAACTTGAACAGATTATAGATGTCAAATTGAAGACAGAGAAGCTCGAAAAAGTTGAGCTACAGCAGAAGGGAGATGCTGAAGAAGATGTTGAAGTTTCGATATGTGAACCAGAACGTGGACCATTACTTTTTGAAAGTGATGAAGAGCCAGAGGAGTTGGATCATATGAATGATTCAAAGCAGCGAGAAGACTTGATGGCTAAAGCATCAAAGGAGGCCAGAAGGCCCTGTATTTTTAAAATTAATGATTTGTGTATGATTGCAGATTTGGAAGAAGATAGGCAGTCTTTTAAAGCTATCAAAAATGTAGAATAAAACCTTCCATAGGATGAAAATTTTGAAGTAGAATATGGCAAGGAGACTAGAAAAGAATCAGTTCGCGATAGTGGACAAGTGCTCAAAGACATCATTGAAACCTATGACGAGAAGGAGAGACTAGTTGGTAGTCTCAAGAGTTCTTTGAGTTTCAATCAGCATACTAATGTGCTAACAGAAGAAGAGAGATCAAAGCAACATACTGAAGTATTTCCAAAGGAAGAAGAGGTACATAGGTATTATATTTTTATTATGATGATTTTCTTATAATTGAAGATTTTGTTGCAGAAACTGGAACATATATGGCACAGGAGGAAAACCAAATGAAAGAAGAAGAGGAAGAAAATCTATTGAAGGATGTTAAGAAAGATTTAGTGGAGGAAGAAGGACCATGTGATGATGGGTCAATAACAAATGAAGAAATAGGAGATTGTGTAAAATTTCCAAAGTTTACTCCAAGTAAAATCATTAAGTTATATACAGAATTAGACTTTCAAAGGAGGAAATTAGAAGAGCAGAGGATAAGTGTTAAAAATAAATTGCTGAAGAAGCATGAAAAATAAGCTGTCATAAATAATAATCAAGAGGAAGTTGGCAGGTTTAGAAAACAGAAGCAGGAAATTGTTCTAAAATACAATATAACAACAGCTAAAAAGGTGGAAAATAACAGTAAAGAAGAAGGTAAGGATGAAATGGAGGCAATCAGGATAAGAGAAGAACAAGAAAAAAGTAGAGTTCATCAATAAAGAGATGGAAACAATCAACAAACTGAGGATAGGCTAGACAAAGAAATTGAACTGATAAGAAGATTAATGATGAAAGTGTCTCAGAAGAAGACAACAATGAGAGGAAGACATCAACAAACTATGAAAGCAAGGCAAGTGGAACATTGCAGCATAAGGAATGGAGATGTGGAGAAAAGTGGCAGACAACAACAGTAATAGAACAATGGACAAGCAAAGACAAGTTACAAAATAATGTTTGGGATCCATGAAGAATCAATTATCCAAACTTATGACCAGGAAGTCATAAATTTTCTTACTTTGGGAGTCTGATACAGGAGCATTCAGCTTAAGGAAAAATCATTGTATTTTAGTAGACAGAGGGGGCCTTGTGTTTCAAGGAAGTTGGTTTCCTAAGTATTGAATTAATGTAATTATTAGGAGTTTTGAGTGATTTTAATGAGAGAATCTAGAATAGGATTTAATTGAATATAGTGAGGCATATTTGGTTATATTCCCGAATGTAGGAGAATATGAGAGATTTAGGATAGTTGAGAGAATTGAGGGATATGAGAAATGATTGCAAAATCCAGATTAGGAGTTAGTTCATGATTTTGTGGATTTGAGAGAATCCTTAGGGATGTGAAAGAAATTTTAGGATTTTGTTGAGAAGCTTATGGATCTAAACCAGGAATTAGTTCTAGAATCCCCTTTTGTATATATGTAAGCCAAAAAGGCATAGACAAAGGTTAGAGATAGAGAGTTAGATAAGTAGATAGGTAGATGTAATTGTAAGCCTATGGCAGATGATGATCAAAGGCCATTAATTAGAATATCAGGTCGTGGAGAGACAAAGAGTCTCATCATGTAACTGTTTGTTGATATATATATATATATATATATATATAGAATATATATACATATGCATTATACAATATATATATATATATTTATTATATATATATATATATATTAATATATATTATATGAATATTATATATATATATATATAATATATATATTTATACATATTATGTATATATATCTATATATATATATACATATATGTATATATATATATATATATATATTATATATATATATATATAATATATAATATATCTATATATCTTATATATATATTATATATATATTTATATATTATATATTATATATGTATATATATATATATTATATATATATATATATATATATATATGCACAGAGATTCAATTCCAAGTTGTATAAGTGTGTCGTTGAGTATTGAATGGTGAATGATGAGTGAGTCAGTGCATTTTGTGTAACAGAGCTACAAGCGGAGTTCGGCGATGACATAGAGAGAAACACGATGAGAAGGATCATAATGGATTGATGAGTCCATTAGAAGGATCAAAGTCGAAGCTCAGGAGGGATTGCACAGTGAAACAACAGAAGGACCAGAACCTGGAAAAAAACCCAAAACCATAGAAATGTCAAGGAAATAGCATAAAAAATAAGAAAAGAGAAGAAACAAAAGAGAGTGTAGCGAAGCATACGAGTCGTTGGATCTTGGAGATCAATGGACGAGATTGAAGGAGATAAGCGGTCATGATTAAATTGCGCAACGTAAAGTCAAAGAAATGAATGGCAGAGATCAATGTAAAACTTCATGGATGAGGAATCCAGAGGATCCATCGTAGCCATAGATGGTATAATATCTAAGGTCATCGAGTGTTAAATAGCTTGGGAGTTAATCAAATAAGGGAAGCAGGTTTACAAGCGAAAACAAGTTATCAGACGGAGAAAAGGTGGTAAGTGGTAATAGAGGAGAGTCACCCGATTCCATTAAGCAACTAACACATAGCACGTCGGAGGAGAGATGAAACTGCTTTATCAGGCGGGTAATCCTCATACAAGTTGTCCGACCGATATTGTTGTGGAGTGTTGGATCAAATGATGGTTGGATCTACGGTGCAGGATCAACAATTAGTTTCGTTGATTGGATGTAACGTCGACTGTCGGATTAAACAATGAGATCTATGATGGAGGTTGAAGCGAAGAGGACGAGTGGAGGTCATGCGATAGCCATTGATCTAGTGGAGTGAAATCAACGGTGGAGAATTGATCTGATAAAGGTAACATCGGTAAATGTGAAAAGGGTGACGATTGGCAGAAAAGGTAAGGTTATGTGTATTTATGTGCATTTCTATTATATGAAGGTTATAATAGAAATAAGCGGGTTAAAGGAATTAAAAGGTTAATTTGGGTTTAACCAAATTCGGAGTCCATGGTATGAGTTTGGTTATCATGCACGAGATTAATGAATTAGAGAGGGGGTATAGATTGATCAAACTTTAATGTAGGTGGAGTGATAAAGTCCAGATGGAAAAGTTAACAAGGGTTTAGACTTTGGGTTAGTCTATTAAAATTTTTCTGCATGAGATCTAATTAAAGGGGCCATAAAACAACGTTCATTTATAATGAACCTTTGACTGGAAGACCATATAAATTCCTGTGGGGGAATGATTTATGCATTTCAATATGCATATTATGAAAATAAAGAGAGGTAACCGTGCATCACCGACCGACTCTTGTTCGAAGCTGGTGGCTTCCAAACTGTAGGTGGATCATCCTTCTACATGCACCCCAGTCCTCAAAATTTCCTTGATGTGTACCCCACCATCGTGCGGGTGTTGCATGCAATGACGATTTCAACGCATCGAACCGCTGTTGTTCCAGTACTGCGCTTTCAAATTTGCTCAGGAATTCATCCATCGCAGTCAATCCATCATATGTCAACAACTATGTTGCCTCTGTTGTCATGCAATGCAGTGATCTAGCCATCATGTTACAATTCAATGACATCACTTCATGCAACCGATTCTGCCATCGCTCTACTTCTTCATCTAAATCCGAAATGCAACAGATTTTGTGCTCCCACGAAATCCTCCCATTTGCAGTCAGATTCAACCAATCCTGGTCTCAAGTCGTTATCTTGTAAAAACAATCAATATCATCATCGCTATCATCATTGCACACTGGTTCAGTGTAGCGCACTCCTTCAGTTGGATCTAGTGGGAATACTATGCTTAGTGACTTTTTCTTGAAGATCATTTTGTGCTTCTTTAGGTTGATGACTACGTTCATATCGGTGGCCCAGTCTATTCCTAACAGCACAGGATAGGGATTGCTTTCATCGACAATCTCTATTACTTCAAAATCTACCTATACACTTGCACCTTCAATATCAACTGTTAACCCTTGCAACCTTCCTATGGGCAAAATCTTCTGTTGGTCTGCCATTCATAATTGAATAGGGGACCATTGTAGCATTGGCTTTCCCATGCATTCCCATGTTTTCTTTACTAATACATTCGTGTTCGAACCTAGATCTAGGATTACCTGATGCATGTCATACTCTCCAATCTGCAGTCAACCTTATTTCCCTTCTAGTGTGTAATGTATGTTTCCCCAATTTATGGAGTACGCGTGGTTCTCTTAACCTAGCGCACCTAGTGATCAGTTCTTGTAGTCCTTTAATTGCCTTGTTGTGATGTAGTAGTTTCATGCATGTATCCAGAAAGGTAGTGAGGATTGAAGGATCCAATCCTGGCTCTGGTTGATCCTTACTAGCTGAAGTGGAGGCCTCCACGAAGCGCTTCTTAGCTTCCATGAATGTCTCCTTTGCTCGTTCTATGTCAAAATCAGGTCCCTCTGCAGGAGCCTTATGAACCCATGTAATTTCGTTTGGCTGCTTCCCCATATCCTCTGCCGTGGTCGTACCACTTTTGAGCATCATGTTTACATTCGGCTCCTCTTCGCATGGCTCAGACCTCATCATTTGTATATTCTGAGTTGGAGGATGATGTAATACTCCTTTTTTTCACATTCTCGTGATCAAAGTAGGCCAGTCTATTGTTTCATGATCAAGCTAAGCACAATACGTACAGGATATCCTCGTCAGGTTGGTACAATCACGAGCATAGTTCCCTGAACCTCTGCAATTGTAACAAATTAATTGTCCACAGCCCCTTCCTGGTCCCATTCAACCTCACCCCTGAAATCCAAGGCATGCCATACCTGCATCTGCCTAGAGGGCTCACATTCCAGTTTGCATCCTATAGGCAGGGGTCCAATCCATCATTAGCTTGTAACTGTGGCAAGTGCACTCATCGTGGCCTATTGACCTATAGAAAGTACAAAACAGTTGTTATGGTATATGTGTATACTTCCGCAACAAATGACAATCATCTGTCATGTGTTTCCCTCCTATCTGACAGATCGCATACCATAAAGCGGGTGCCATGCTTAGCCCTACCTATTCCTTTGGTCTCAACAGCATTGGCCCTCCTCCTACCAAGTAGTTTGCGAACACTAGGCAGTGATCCTTGTCATGGCACTAGCCTTTGAATTTTATTCACCATACTTCCTTACATGCCTCTGGCTGCGGTTTCCTCTCCTACTTCAAAATTTACATTTCCAAACATAGATTCTATAGCTGTGCATGGATTTGTTCAACTCCCAACCCAGGGTCTTGAATTAGGGTCTTATGTAATCTCATTTCCATTTCCAATGCTTCGGCCTGGGTAGAAAGTTTCTGCCGTGACAGTGCCATTCTCAAGTGCAGTGTAAGAGATGCTACAAACCATGCAATTTCTTTAAACCTGATTATTGATTGTGTTTCTAAATTTGGCCTGCTAAAGTCCCTATTCATCACATTCAGGATCTCTACTCTCCCTGCATTTGGGTGGTCGTTAGAGTGCTTGATATACCATGTTAATGTGCGATCCTGCAGTGTGCTCACCAACGTAGCCTTTTTACTATTATTGTCTGTGACACCTTGGGCTTCCCATACTACTCTTACCATGAACCAGAATTGGTTTAGATCTTCATTACATACCCCTCTGAATACTAGTAGTTTGATCGCACTCACCATACTGCACTGTGGAGGTGGTGGAGGTGGAGTGGGTGGAGATGGAGGTGAGGGAGGCCAAGTAGGTGGTGGTATGGGTGGAGGTGGTAATCATGGAATGCGTTGGCTTATTAAACTAACCACAATTCTCAAAGAAACCTTAGAGAACTCTTCCTCACTTTCTCGCAAGGGTGAAATTAAGGGATTTTTTTCTAATTATTCGATAATTTTGTAGATCTTTCCACTCCACATAGTCCCAAACATTAATGTACTCACATGAACCTTTTTCACACAATAGCATCTTAATCCAAGTATTCAAAGACTTAATATACTTACCTCACGGTCCTTTTAGAAAGTTTCGTTCTGCCTTGTTGTAGATCACGATCATGTATATTGCAAACTCAATGATAAATCCCCCTATTATCCAGTCGAGCCAATGGTCCACAGTTTGCGCGATCTTATCTTTTGAGGCTTCTAGTCTACGCACTAATTCCAGAGTCCACACTATAAGTTGGTCGAGCCTACATCTTCCCTGGCTTTAGGCTAACCTTGTGATCCACTCATACAGTTCAGATGTAAAGGATGCAAAGAAAATTTCATGGATTTCCATATACACGTAGTGCTCCAACCACTTTTCCTCAAATACTTGTAGAGTTCTGTTTTCCTATGTTGCAAACTCATGAATCTTCTTGTCCAACCACTCTTCAATTTCCTTCTCTGTTGGGTTCCAGTGGCACTACATCAGACATCCCTTATGCAAATCTTGGTCCCGGCAACAGAACCATTTGTTGGCTTAGTGGGGTGTGACCCAAGTTTAGAAGTGATTTAGCCAAGAAAATCCTGGTACTACTAGCCCTTTCGGCAATAGTCTTTGGAGTGTGGAATGAGGTCTCACCTGAAGTAGTATGGGAGGGTGATAGAACCAGGTTTCCAGACCTTGGGAATGTCTGATATGAGGTGATTTGGATGCGGACCAACCTTCACACTTACTATGCTACGCGCACCACCAAGCACCACACACCCTGTAATATCATCTTTGTGTAGTTCTAGCTGTAGCGCAACCGGTGTTATTAACCCAAGTCTTCCTTAATTAGGTTATGTTAGCTAATTACTTATATTAATTTCATATATAAACATTCATACAAGTAATTATCAATGATGTGCATTAAGTAAACTGAGTAAAAGTAATGTGTAACAGTAAAATACAGATTCGTGAATATATGAAAAAAGTAAACTTCTCTTTATTAACTTTCAATCTCAATTACAAAGCCAACTCCGTCTTGCGCACTCAGTTGTAGGGGTCTACACACTCAGCTGCGGACTCTTCTAGGACTCTGTGCGCTCAGCTATAGAGCCTCCACCTACTATAATGACCCAATATACTTTAGATTCACTCTAATTTCAAACCATGCCTTCGCTATTCTATTATTCCTCTCGTTTCTCCCTATTTTTACACTTAGAGCCTAACTGTATTTATACAATCCCATGGTCCATGGACCATGGGTAGGCTGACACAGCTTTACCTTAAATTACAATATTTTAGGGTGGAAAACCCTATGACTCATCTTAGACTTCGCACTCCGTGCCCACAATTCATGGATTCTTACAGTACAGTTGACCAAAACTTGGGCTTTGAGCCCCAAAACATGTTGTAGGCAATCCCATGCCCAACACTAGGTAAACCCATGAACCAACACAATGTTGCATCCTTGAGAGTGGATGGAAATAATTTAAACTTCTACTCATCAGTGGTGTAATTATAAGTTTTGCATATGACAACAAACTCAAACAGGAAAGTATCTGGATCTTCTGAGATTAGACCATGGAAATTAGGAAGAGTAGAGGGGCTTATGTTTTTCATCTTGGTATCCCCATTAGTTTCTTTGATGGGAAAATCAGCCTCAAGTTTTTCTTTATATCCACTGTCATTCCATTTTCAACCATTAGGCTAGTTGGAATGGATTCTCCTTCTTCTTCTCCCCCTGTAGGCTCTTGAAAAATCTCTATTTGTTCACCTAAGGGGTCCTCCAATTCATATCCATCGAAGAAGAGGTAAGGTTGGTTGTTTGAAGTGGTGGGGGTATTTGGTAGAAATTTTCCTAAGTTATCCCTATTCCTATGAGGCATGAAAGAATTGTTTTTGTTTTGTTTTGTGGTTTTTTTTAAGCTTTGAAACTAATTGCAAAATTGAAATAACAACCTGAATATAAACTAACTGTTGAATGAAATCTCACTTGTAGAATAGAAATGAAAGCAAACCACTAACAATTACTTTTGCAAAAATCAAACTAATAATAGAATGTCACATATAAGAAGTGGAAGAAAGAAAGCATAAATCACATATTACTAAGACACCTCCCCGAAAATGGTGCCAAAAAGTGATGAGCATTAGTATTGCAGCAAGAATATTGCAACTCATAGGGCTACCAACTTTCCTTTATCAGCCTGGGGATCATACAAACTTGGAGGTGACAGTGTTGTATAGACAAGAAGATGTGATGGGTCCACTCTTTGTCACTGCTAAGCTTGCGATAGACCACTATGGTTTCTCAAACCATCCTTTTATTGAATCAGAAGAAACTTGATTACCAATGAGGAAAAGGGAAATTTTCACTAATGGGAATCTTGTCTACTGCAGTAAGGAAAGGCTGCAATCAAATGATTAGACACACCACTCATCTAACTAACTTCTAAGAGGATTTCCTTTAAAATAATGCTAAGTTAACATGTATGTAATCCTATTGTCCTAGGCATGCAATCTGCAATAACCAAAAACTCTATTTTTGTGCATGTAAATGAACATAATAACTCTTTTTTCCTTTTTGTCCTTTTTGTGTGAAAATTATGAATGCTAAATCCTCTTGGTGATGTGACAGGTAAGTTAGAGATGGTGGTGAAAGGTTAGATAGCTTGCAAGGCAAGTAGGCATCTTCTCCTATCTTCGTGGATGTTTTTTCATGGCTTTAAAATAGGCCACTACAGGTCATCCTAGAGGATGTTCTAATGCTTCCTACATGATGTCCTAATTCTCCAATATGATCCCCTGTATTCCTAGAGGATCTAGCTAAGAGAAATAGGAGTGATTTGGAAGGCGGTGTAGGGATTAAGGAAGCTGAATGGTGGGATAAATAAAGAAAGGGAGTGACTAAGACTTCTTTAGAGCTCAAAACAGGGTTTGTAAGATGGTTGGATTTTCTCAACAAACCTGGAAAGTTGTTCTTATTGAAGGATGAATTGCTTGAGAGACTTAGTGGAAAAAGTGATGATCATGGATGGATGAGGTTAGGAAGGGGTTGTTGATCATGAGATCTCCCTGCACTGTTGTAACTCATACACTACATCAATCATTGGCATTTGTCGATGAATCATCTAAAATAAGAAAGATTTTCAATCAACTAAAGGAAACAAAATTTCATTATCTAGTTCCCCAACTCATGCATGGAAATACTTGTAGAATAATGTGAAACACTATGAGATCTAATACAATGCTGAATATATTAGAGGTAAAAATTGAATCCTATTCTCGGAAACTAAAAATATGATGGCCTAAGTAGTATAAAACCCTTAATTTAATGAAAATCAAAATTCTGTCTTTTTGGGGCTGCATAGGATTTCTTTCCTCAAACCATGGGCCCCGAAGGGAGGAGTGAGGCCAAGTTCACCTACTGAATTTTTTTTTGGTATTCCTTTATATTTCTAAGCTACTTCTAAGGTAATACACAAATGGGAGAATACTAATCTAAACTCACAACTACTTGCAATGAAATAATGCTAAAACCAATTTAACCATTAATCTATGAAATCAATTAAGTATACAAGCACAAAAAGAGGACACTTTTCTACTAGGGTTGGGCCCTAGCCTAAGACATTCAGCCCTCTGAGTAAACTTATTACTGGATCAAGGAAATTCTCATTCTCATTATCATATCAGAAAAATTACATAACAATGTCTTCCACAAGTCTTGAACTCGAAAATGCTTAGCGATCTTACATAAAAAATCTGAAACCTAATGAGGATCTAGGCCTTCTTATTTATAAAATTCAAGTCTCCAACGATTTCCTTAAATCTAGGGAGCCTTGGTTCCTAAACTCAAGATGAACTGGCTCGTAATCATGACTAGCTTGGCTGCCTTTTGATCTTCATGATCCTACGTCTTGCAACTCCGAGCTAGTGTGATTTGATGGAGGAATATTGGAATGAGTGAGGATTAAATGAGAAGGATCCATGTCCTACAATCTCTCCCACTTTTCTCATTCACGTTTCTTCCCTTAATTAGCCAAAATTGCCATGATGTTTTGTCAAAAACCTACAAACAATTCACATTATACTACTAGACATAACGACTTACTTTTACTCATCTCATTAACAAAAATATAATTAAAATATGTAAGGAATTATGAGAAGAGTTGATTTTAATAAGCTTGGAGGTGTATAATGGTCCATATAGTTACCCAATGATGAGGCTCAACAATGATATGATGACCACATTTGGTGACTTGGATACCTTTCACCATTGGAGAATTTACCATTATGCAACCCAAAATTCTTGTAGCATCTTTGTTTGCACGCTTGCCATTTCCTTTGAATATTTCTTGCTCCCCAAGGCTATAGGGAAAATTTTTCTTTCCTGTAGCACTCTTATTAAGTTCTTGTGGCAGTTTCTCTACCTTCCTATAGCTTTTTTAGGCTTCATGTAGCTTCCTGTAACTTTTCGGAGCCCTCCTGTAGTGCTATTGGATCTTCCTATAGCTATTACAGTCTTCCTATAGCAACGGAGAGAGGAGATAAAATTTGATTCTTGAGCTATTGGGATGATGGAGAGTGCTGAGTGCATTTTCTACACGTAACCTCAATCCTCTAGAAACTAATATTTTCATGACAATAGGTGTTGGGTCCACGTTTTATTTCTTTTATTTTTATTAATTTTTTGTCATTATATTTTTCTTATATTTTTTATTTTATTTTCGGAAATGATTAGTAACAATTCCTTGACGTTGGATTTAGATTCATATATGAAAATTTATGTTGTTTTTAATTGTTCAGCTAATTTATTGAATAAATTAACACAAGTATTTGATTATCAATCCAGGTTTGTAGAACTTAGAAGCATGTCTAAAATGTATGGATATCAAAGGTAGTCAAGGTTAGAAGATGAAATATAAAGAGTTGAGGAAATACATATTATAAATATAAATCTAATTAATTAATTTCTAATTCACTTACGTAATATGTGTAAGATGAAGTGGCTCCTAACTTAAGAGAATCAGTTGTGTCCTTCTTCCAAAATATTACTTCATGAATAGAAATTGAAAATAGCTTAAGATTCATAAATAAATAATGAAAGAGGGTCCTAACAAAGGAGGTCCTTGTTGTTATTCATTACAAATTCATTCATCATAATGCCATTGTTAAGAAACTAAAAACTCAAAAAAATTCTTGAAAGCAAGAAAGATGAATTTTAGTTTTTATTTATTAATCCAATAGAAGGAGGGCTCAACTTCCACATAGGGTTATCCCTTCACATAAATATGATAAATAAACCAAGATTCATCAACAAAAATAAATCATCATACATCAGATCAAATAAAAAAATATGACGAAAAACTAGTTTATGAAAATCAAGCTAGATTAACCATGAAGTGTACTTAGCTTGGAGTGGGGGCCCTCCGCCATTGCCTTGCACACTTGAAGAGATTATCAGCTATTGTAAAATAATTCAATCATCCACACCATTGAACAAAAAACTAAGATAGAACAAGTTCGTCAAATTAATTCAAAGTATTCAAAAGTGTCAATATAAAATTATACAAATTCTACATATCATAAGCCTTCAATGTTTTGGCTTAAATATAAGATTATGAAACAAACTGATCTAAAATGTCTCTAACAACTATATATATATATATATACATATCCCATCTATCTAAGTAAAACTCATCCATCATGTCACTAAAAATATGGAAAATCCCACGAAATCATAAAACTGCCCTATTTCTTAGGGATTTGCTGAATGAGTGGTCCTATTTGACCATCTTTGACTGGGCCTGTTTAAGCTTGGGTTTTCCGAACCAATAGGATTTAGTTCAATCTTAGCTCCCAAGCTTTCTAGAAATGTGTCCATCTCGTGCCCAAGTGTCCTGCAAATATGACAGCCATGAAGCCATTACGGGAATTTCTGATTCTATCCAAAAATGCACCTAAAATTCAATTTTCGTAAAAACATCTAAAAATAGAAAAACTAAATTTATATACCTGAATATGCATAAATACATCAAAATGGGGTGTATGTGATGGAAATTTGATGGAAAATATAGAAATTAAGTGTGTTTTCTTAAGCAAAAGTGGACCAAAAACGATGGCCAACATCTCCCCCTTGCTGATTCACAAGCATGTCCTCATGTTAGTTTCTTTCTCTTGGATATTTTGACCTCTACTGTAAACCATATGCCTGATCCTAATGCTTCTATAATTTTTGGTTCTAGTGGAAAATCTATCCCCTTGTACTGTTCTTCCTTGTAACTGGTAGCTTTAACCTTTTGTTTCTCATACTTTGCTTTTCTACATATTTTTATCGTTGAGCCACGTGAAATCCTGTTTGCAAAGAATATCATTCTTTCTTTTCAGTTTTCCTACCTCATTTAGTTTTTCATTTTCCCTTACCAACTTTACATTATTATTCTTATATACTTTGTGTTACTTCTTCAAGTGCTTCTCTAATATCCTTTCTATTTCTAATTGATCTACCAATTCTTTCATCTTACTCAGTTGCAACTCTTTTTCTAGTTCCAGTGTATCCTTGCCAAATTATGTGGCCTCTACATTATCAAAGTATGATTCTTTTTCCAATGCTTCTTTTTCCAATCTTTCAATTATGATTCTACTTGTTTCCCTGTATAAAGTGTCTCTACAATCTGTACTTCAGGATTTTTTCTACTTTCCTCTGTTGGGCTCTTTCTCCTATGCCTCTTAGGAGTGGATATGATGGATGCCTCCTTCTCAATCATGATAGTATTGTGTTACTTCCTAGATTGATTTCTTAGATAGAGGGGTGAATTCGTTATGCCTCTAGTTTCCTCAATTGTTTTGTACTTCTCTTATATGGCATGTTCTTCATGTTGATTTTGGACTAAAAATTATTTCCAAACTAAAAACTATTTCCAGGCTATATCCTCATATTTAGAACCAGATCAATTTTTATGGTATAAAGGACTTTTTTCTCATAAAACACTTGTCAGTTGGTCAATTTTCATGGAAGAAATGATAGAACATTATGAGGATAAAAAGAGTAACACCTTCTTTATCCAATTGATAAATCTCGAACAAAAGGGTTCAATGGCAGAGCACATTGAGAACATCCAAAAATTGAATATATGGGTAAATAATATTCTAGAGAAGAAAATGGTTGATGTCTTCATAGGGACTTTAAAGGATAACATTCAACACGAGGTTCATCTTTGGGAACCTGATTCATAGGAGAAGGCATTCACGATGGCAAGAAAAATTGAAAGCGAAATTATGGAAACAAGAAATCCCGCCACTCACGACTATAATTATGGAAGTGTTTTTTCTCGTAGCCTTCCACAAACTACAAGTTTTACACCACAAAAATTAGAAGAAAAAAGAGAAAAAGGGCTTTGTTACAATTGTGATAGAAAATACACTAAAGGTCGTAAGTGTCCTAAGAAGAAATTATTTTACATAGATTATGGAGATGAGTAAGAAAAGGATATACACTAGAAACCCACCCCAGATCAATAAGAGAAAGCTTCAAGAAGTGAAATATTACATCGAGAAAGAAGAAACGAATCTGACCATATCTTGTAATGCATTGGTTAGAATTACCACTCCTCAAATTATCAATATAGAAGGACATATCAAGAAGAAAAATGTTTAAGAATTGAAAGATCACATCGAGCATCAAGAAATGAATCTCACCATATCTTGTAATGCATTGGAAGAAATTAATACTCCTCAAACTATCAATATAGAAGGACATATCAAGAAGAAAAAGGTAAGAGTGTTGATTGATTCGGGTAGTACCCATAATTTTAATCATTGTAAAATAGCTAAGGAATTGAATTACTTCCTATATCCAGCACAAGAGTGTCAAGTGATGGTTTCAAGTGAAGGAACCATAAAGTTCTCAAAGTTCCATAATATCCAGCAATCCATGGGAGAATATGTATTGAATAGCCCGATTCATTCCATTCAAATGGGTGGTGTGAATGTTTTACTAGGAGTCCAATGGCTACAAGCTTTGGCCACGATAATTTTTAATTTTGAAGAACTTTTCTTGAAATTTTTTTGGAAGGAAATGAAGTTGAATTGAGGGGTATTGAAGGGAAACCTAGAAAGATAATAAACTCTAACAACATGACAAAGCTTCTAAATAAAGAACAACGTGGCGTAATTTCACAGTTATGTTCACTAGAGGATCCCACATCAAAATCATGTATTTCTTCAGATCTTCAAAACGTTTTGGACAATCATTACAAGGTATTAGAGACTCCCAAAGGCCTCCCACCTATTCGTGATCATGATCGTGCTATTCATTTGATTCCAGGAAGTGTTCCTCCAACCATCAGGCCTTCCAAATATCCATATGCCCAAAGGAGTGGGAACTCATTCAAAAGTTGTAGAAGATCCCAGTTCAAACAATATTGCGAGTACATGACAAGGAAGGAAAAGTCGTATTGGAAGCTGAAGTAGTCACAGAATTGAGAAATTGATACCTACGAAATATATCAATTTCAGAGTATCTAATCAAGTGGAAGAAATTAGCCGCTAAAGATTCCACATGGGAGGACAAGAATTTATACAGAAGCATCAAGAACTAGTGAAACATTGAGGACAATAACTTATGAAGGAGAGGGGCATGTTAGGTCCCTATACTAATAATGTAACTCCTTATTGTTATTAGTATAACACCCTTATTATGTTGTTGTGCCCCATAGAAGCCCACTTTTTTTATTATTGTGCCCTCAAATTATTATTGTTATCTCGAATCTGATTATATTATGACCCCTTAGACTGCTATATATAGAAAGGAGGTATTTTCATTTGTATCATCCAAGAATTGTTCATTTGTGTAATGTAAAGTAGGTTTCCCCCTTGAAGAGCCTTATTTCTAAGGCATTCATCTATCTTTTCTATCTTTTTTGTGCTGGTTTTGTAACATATACATCCATATTTTTAGGAATATATAACATAACATTTAACACCTATTTTATATAAGAAATGTAACATATAACAATTTAACAATATATTGAACATAACAATAAAAAGAAAAAAATATAACAAGAAATATAATCTAAAAAATCTTAATTAACGACATGTATATATATATAATGGAATTGATACACAAAAAAAACAATTCAAAAAAGTACAAGTCATTGTTTCCTTAAATTCAAGACAAGATAATACATATGCTATAATTATGGTCCAATATTGTAACTTCTATGAAAAAATATCTACATTTAATATAATTTAGTGTGTTTCATTCATATGAAATATGTTAGTGCCAAAATTTTAGGAATTGTATCATGACAATTTATCTATAGTTTCCATTGTCATAGATTTTTCCTACTTTTGACTTCTTGCCACTGCAACAGAGCTACTATGACCAAATGGCTATATTTGGCACATATAACATTTGGTTGGTAGTTTCAAAGAAATTCCCCAAGAGTAGCGTTGAAATAAATAGATATGTATAATTTCAAGCAAGAGCACTTTTGTTTTTGAACCGAGAATATATTTATAATTTTCTCTGTTCTGATGGAGTACAAACCTCTTGTTCCATGGATTGGTTGACAATTATTTGGCATCAATCTATCAACCTCACCTATGAAATATTTCAAAAGTGCCTTCTTGACAAAAAAATATCACGTAATGAAATTTAGTGATTTTTAAATATATCATTGTGATAGAAAGACACGTGTACATATGTTAGAACTGTGAATATATTACAACTACATATACACTTACCTATGCACATGACTGATCCATGGATTCGATACATGGCTTGAATTTTGATTGCATTAGTTAACAACATCATATAAATCTAGAAGTCAAAAATCATTTTGATTCAATTGATGCCAACTAAGTGCAAGTTTTATGCGTGCCTCAACACCATCAAGGTGTCCTTTCCCACGAGTTGTCTCAAATAAATTCCATGTATTACGCATGTTATTTCTTTATGAATGTAAGTCAACAAAAGGAATGTTCATGATGAGTTAAATTGACCGAAACATCCATTTGAACATACCCAATGTTATTTAAAAGTGATTTGTTGTTACTTTACATTCTTATAAATAATATGAAAACAATGATGAAAAAAACATGTATCATGCATATGAATATGATCATCACTAATGT